>JANHFL010010288.1:266977-280670 GCA_032468155.1 Oxyrhabdium leporinum | reverse complement strand
CGGGCAGGGGCGGGGCCAGCCAGAGGTGATATTTGCTGGTTCTCCGAACCAATCAAAATTTTCCCTACCGGTTCACTTGAACCGGTACAAACCGGCTAGATTTCACCTCTGGAATAATGGAATAAATAGAATGGGATTAATTCTAACATTATTTCTTCCCTCTCTATATTTCTACCAATTTTATATGCCAAAGGCAAATCTCCTAGGCTGGCCCTGAATATAAGTGTTTTATTCCAGCATGGATATTCTTGCTGCCCTGTTTATTTACTTATTTACATAGTTATAAAATGCTTGACTCACAACTATTTGGCATTTTAAACTATAGTTGGTAGAACAGGTGAATGGGTTGTTGCAAAATATAATGTAGGAAACCAACATACAGAATTCCTTGCAAAATTGGAAATTTAATCTGAATTATCTGCTGACAAGGTTTTAAAAATGTTAGCACTGGCAAATGATTAAAGGTTTTCAAGTGGATTAATCAGGCCATTTATCTGCTGACGAAGTAAATTTCCTCTCCAGGGTAGTAAGGCCAGCTCAAAACAGGAGTCAGAACCTGAGTTTTACTTTGAAGTGCTTACAATGTTAGCCAAGAAGGAACAAAAGATTCTGATCTTTTTCAAGCGTCTGTATATGATAAGGCAGAGAAGCTGCTCCCTACTTCCCAGTTATGTGCCAGACCTCTGTATAAACTGCACAATTAGCTTTTCAAACTCCTGTCTGCTGCTTAAAGGAACAACTGTAAGTACCTTTGCAAAGCCATTCTGTAGCCATCTCACTATGTGCTTCTTCTCAGTTGAACTGCTCAACTGAGTGGGCTTTAACAGCTTCAGACCACAGCGGCATTCAAACCACATAATACCATTATGTGGTTGGTTGTGGCTCAGCATGTTGTGTGAACCTAGCCATTTGTGGCTTTGTATACAACTATAGCAAACTCTGGATTAGTGCCGTGCATGAACCAAGTTAAAAAGCCAAAGCAAACAAGCAAACCACAGTATGACAGTATAGGATGTGAACTTAGCCACTGTCATTTCTTCAATCAATGACAAAGCAAACCATGATTTTAATGTAATGTGTGAATAGCACTGGCCTCTGCGTTCCTTTTGAGTTTCAGGCAAAGGGTTTTCTTGTCATTTTTCTACCAGATTCTTTTTGAACCAGAAATCCAGGAATTTAACTTAGAATTTTCCACATCAGCCTTTCTCAACTGGGTGTCCTCTCAGTATGGGTGGATTGTCAACTTCCTGAATGATACACGTAGCTGAGCTTAAAAAAGCTAAGCAGAGGGTCATCCCAATTAATACTTGGGAGACCACCAAAACCCCAGGATTGAAGGTAGGCTAGGAAGTTGAAAATATCCTGGAAAAAAATAACAAACAACTTTTCCATTAGTGGCAAAAATAAATAAATAACATGGCCATGTTTACAAAGGCCCCAGAAGTTGAGGTCAACTTAAAACAAACAAAAACAAAAAAGTTAACTCACAACCTGCAGTGCTTCTTGCATCTTTTGATTGTTGCTGAAATGAAATCCACTGCTGAAAAATAGCGCTCTGGGGACTGCAAAAATGGGCCTGGCGTTCATGCACAGTCTACATCTTATTGGCTGGCTATCCCTGGATCATATTGTTTGAACCCAGCCACTTTTGGTTAGCAGCAAACCATGCTTAAATTGCATCTTAGCACAAGGCATAACCAGTTCTAAATGTTTTTAGTTGCCTTAAGTATGACTTCCTTTAGAAGCACTTTAGAAGCTGGCTTTTCAGAAAACTTTCAACCAGGAATCAAAGAAACTGGAACCCATTTTGAGACAAGCAGACCCGTATGTGAAATCTGTAACTTTTTTTTATTCATACATACTGTATTAGAGTAGAGGCTAACTATTTTGTGACTGTGGTCTCATTTTAGATTTTTTGAGAACAAGTTGTGGACACCTTAGTGAAATGGTTGCAGTGATGGCCTCCCTTAAAATATCCCAAAATGGCAGCCATAAGAACATAAGCAGTGCCCTGTTGAACCGGACCATCTAGCTCAGCAGTCTCTTCTCACAGTGGCCAACCAACTGCACAGGGAATCCCACTAATCTCCCAGCAGATGCCCTTCAGGCCACTAGAAGGTCTAATAGCTACTGATCCCTATGATTTCAGTGAATTGATCCAACCCATTTTTGAAGCCAGCCCAGCTGGTATCCAATACACATCTCCTAGTAGTGAATTCCAAAGGGAGAGAATAAGCTAATTTGGTATGCCAGTGAAGGTGTTGACTTACAAAGCAGGAGATTGTGAGTTCTGGTCCTCACTTAGGCATGAAAACCAGCTAGATGGCTTTGGGCCAGTCTTTCTTTTTCAGCCCAATTCACCTCATGAGGTTATTGTTGTGGGGAACATAGGAAGCAGGAATACTTGGTATGTTTGCCAACTTGAATTCCCGAAATACATAAAAGGACAAAATTTTAATAATAATAAAAATAATCCCCAATGAGCCATTACCTTGACATGGTTGTGGGGCTTGCATGGTCTGAGGTGGATGAGAGCTATGTCAGATGTTCTACCATACTGAATAGGTCTCATCAGAGAAGCCATATGAAGAGTGTCTCTCCCATAAAAAATTACAAAATCATAATCGATTGGCCATTGTTCGGGTCAAAAAGAGCTATGCTAGGTTTTGGAGTTCCTGGACATCTGATGACAAAAGGGCTACAGAACTCAGGACTGTTAACTGAGCAATCAGGGCCAGCAGCTCCAGAATTATCGGAAGAAAAGTGGTTTACCCATCATAAAAATATGAAGACTGAAAATAAAGAAATAATGATATGTTATTACAAATCAATTCCAATGAGAAGAGAATACCTGAAAAGAATGCACCAGTTCTGCAAAGAACAATATCCAGAATTGGAAATAACAGAACAGAGGCTAGCAGATTAATGTCAAGTTATAATATGTCAATTTATAATCTGAAATAAAGTATTCACAGAAGCAGAATTGTAAAAATGCAAAAGTCTAGCCAGGGCAAAGAAATCAAAACCTTGTGAAAAGTAACTTTGCCTAGAGGCAAACCAAAAGGAATCAGCATTAGAGGAAATGAGCATGTTTACTGACTTGTTTTTATTCCCATACCAAGTACCCTCTCCTCTACCTTCTCCTCAGAAAGAATAAAGCTCTTTAACTGAAAAAACAAAATGAATCAAAACAAAGAATAACTGGCCATCCAGAACAGCACAAAAACAACAGAATAAGGCTGCCTGAATTGAAGTTTGTTCCAAAGAAACAACTAGTAGAAGTATTAAAAGATGCCAATAGTGTAATATCAAATATAAGCACCGGCTCGCAGCAAGAAACAAACCAATTAATGTTCAGCACAGCTGCAATTAAAATTGAATACCTGGGATGCAAAATCAACAAGAAAAAAAGGCAAATGGCACACCACCAAAATAGCAGATACGGCCGGAAAATAAAACCAGCAAACTAAGAACAGATGCAAACAATCCAGAACAGATGAAAGAAAAGCTGAAGAATGAGAATATCAAAGAATATTGATCTAGAAATATCATCTAGGGATAAGGAAGATTAAGAAAACATTGGAAATAATAGAGCAGCAAGCAACAACTGTGGTCAAAAATATTAGTATATATATATATATCAATCTCAAATTGCACATAATAGGCAGAATCTCTTTTTGCAGTCAAATCAGAGATATTTCTACCAATCCATCAATGGACAGACTGCAGTGAACTAGTCAACAACTGACAAAGGAGAAACAGTGCTGTTCTAGGCAGAGCTATGGGACAACCCAAAGAAAAAGGAAAGAAAAAGCTGAAATGAAAGAAGTTGAAATAATAGCTGAAATGGTGAAGAAAAGGGTAAGAATGATCAACACCAGAAAAGGGTAAGAATGATCAACTGGTCAGTACCAGTTGAAGATGAACTGCATAGTTTTGGGTTGAACATCTGACTGCTCTACACCCACTCGTCACCCAGCAGCTTAACAACACACTGCAAGGAGGTACAATTGAAGATTGGGCAATCTGGTAAAACCTACGTTATAATGAAAGATCCAACAAAAGGGGTAGCAGCAGAAAACTACAGGCCAATTACCTGATTACCAACAGTTTTCAAATTGCTAACTGGTGTTGTAACTAATGCAATTGAACAGCATCTAGTTGAAAACAAGCTCTTGCCACTTCAGCAGAAAGGAAACAGACCAAACAGCAGAGGAGCAAAAGATCACCTCCTAATTGACAAGATGATTTGGACAAGTGCAAGAGAAGGAAGATCAATTTGAATGTAGCCTGGACTGATTACAACAAAGCATTTGGCTCCCTGGCATATCACTGGATAATCAAGTGCCTAGAAATAACAGGAGTCAGTAGAAACATCAGAAGCTTTGTGCAAAGATCAATGGCGCAATGAAAGACAGAGTTGCTGGTCAGTGGTGATAGACTGGGTGAAGATAATATCAAGAGATGAATCTTTCAAGGAAATTCACCATCACTGTGGTTTATCATTGCATTGATTCCTCTGTCATCTACAGTGAACAAGTCAGACCATGATCATCAAATATCAAACAAATCTGCCAAACTATCTCATCTTCTTTACCTGGTCAATCTGAAGCTGTATGGAAAAACACCATCTGAAATGGAATTGCTGCTAAACACTGTTCGTATATATAGCCAAGATATTGCAGTGGAGTTTGGACTGGACAGATGTGCCACCCTTACCATCAACAGGGCGAAAATAGTGAAAACTGATCGACTCAAGTTGTCCTAGGGAAGTAACATCAAGATTCAGGATGAAGAAAATCACTACAAATGTCTGGACATCCTTCAAGCTGACAACATCAAGTCAAGAAGAAGGTTAGAAATGACTGCATCATGAGAGTGAAGATTTTAAAGTCCAAACTTAGTGAAGGAAATATCAAGGGAATTAATACCTTAATCCTCTGTGGGAATCTCTTCCCTTTCCAATTTTGTGCAAATACAATTCTAGCCGCAGTTAATACTGTATATGAAGAATTAAATATACATTCCCTTTACTATAAATTTCAGGTAAAATCCCCAACAAAAATATTTCTGGTTTTAAATCAATATGCTGTTGTATCACCTTTTCCAGCCACATATGTACTTTCCATACAGGGATGTTGACAGATTCTACTTACCAAGGAAAATAGATGGGTGTGGAATGTTGGAAGTACTGTACACCAGATAGCTGAAGAAGGAAAAAGGGCATTGGAAGAATATCCGAAGGACAGTGAAGAAGATGCACTGAAGCTACTATGCATGAAAGCTTACTGAATACCACAGAGATCAAGCTGGCCTACAAGAAAGACCAAATAGAGAACAGAAAAGAAACATGGCAAGGCAAAGTATTACATGGCCATTGCATCAAAAAAAAACCCCGCAGGCAATGTGGATAACAAGATCTGGCAAAGGCCAAGAGCAGGAAAGTTGATGAAAGAGACAGAGGGGCAAATTCTGGATGCACAAGACCAAGCCTTCAACATAAATTCATACAAAACTAGAATTGAGGAGGAGATTCTGAAACAGCAAGACAGCAGATGCCACCTCTACAAAGAAACTGAAGAAACAATTAGCTGCTGCAGGAAGATCATACAGGCTGAGTACAAATAGGGACATGACAAAGTACCGTAGTAATAATGTTGCATTGGAGTATCTAAAATGAATATCCTTGGAAAAAAGGGAGTTGTAAAATAATTAATATCTTATATTTATTAAAGGAAGAAACCATTTCCAAAAAGAAGAAGTTAACTGAGATGTTCTCAAAGTTTGTAAATAAATTTAGTTGTTAAAGTCTGTACTGTACACAGATCTTTTAATTTGAAGTTCCTTGCTGTTTTGGTCTCTGTTGTAAACTTATGTAAATAGTACTTCCATTTGGTTAGACATCTAATTTTCTGAATGGTTCAGTTGTTTTTCTCAGACAGCTCAGATTTATGAGATGGCACCAGATTGGTCAAGCGAAATAACTGGATTTTTAAATTAATTATTTTAGTCACAACATTTGAAAGGCTCTTTCTGTCTGATTTTCAGGCTTGAACTCCTTTGTTTTGAGGACAATTGAAAGAACCTTACTTATTGTGAAATTTGGTTTTCTTATACATAATACATTAGTTCCTTATTCCTTATCAGAAATAATAAAAATAAATGATAAATATAGTACCTGCCTTGGCTAAAGATTATATTAAAAACCAGCAGGAAGAAAATGTCCATTTATGACATCAGATATTTCATCACCATGTAAAATGCGATCGTGTTGCATTTTGTCCTCTGATCTCTTGCACATATTTATTAGATGGTCCACCCAACTATATCAAGATGGCATTGTATTGGCTACACCCCAAAAACCAGTGGCACATGAATGGCACAAGACTGTCTTTTCAGAGTACAGTACAGTGATCATATGTCCTTTAGTTACTATACAGTAAAGAATAGTCCTTTATTTTAGAAGCTGCCCTTTAGATTTATTAAATGGAGCCAGTTAATGCAATCTTTCTCTATTCATATAAAAAACGTGGAAATTTAATTGTCTTTTTAAACTAAATTTACATATGCTGTTTGATTTTGAATATTTTATTATTATATACATTTACAAAAAGATAATATTTTTCTTGGTTTTGCTCCTGAATTTTGCATCGTAAAGCAAAGTAATCAATACAAAGAACTTTTTATCCTATAAACCTCTTTTAAATTTTCCCCTTTTTCAGTTTCTCTTTTATTTTTTCCATTCAAATATGGAGACTGTATTTTAGAAGGGCAAGTTACTGTCTAAAACCAGTTTACTGTAAAACCCTGTTATGAGATTATACAAAATAAATTCCCCTGAGTTCAGCTATGCTTATTTCTGTACATTTGGACTCTTGATTTCTATTCTATCGCAACAAAGCTAAATCGAGTCTATCGCAACAAAGCTAAAGAGCCCATAGTTTGAAACGCTGAATAAACCAACATGGCTGCCTATTGCAGTTTCTCCTTAAATCAAGATTAGATGGGATCCTTTGTTGTTGTGTGGACTATGTCACATCAGCAAGCCTCAGCATGGTTGTAGATCCTTACTGAGGAAAGGATATTATTGATCAGAATATTTACAGAAGCATATAGGTAATCCTTGACTTACAGCCATTCACATAGTGACCATTCAAAGTCAGAACAGCACTAAAAAAGTGACTTACAACCATTCCTCACACGACCATCGCAGCATCCCTACAATCACACAATTAAAATTCAGGCTGTTAGAAAGTGGCATGTATTTATGATGGTTGCAGCATCCTGGTGTCACATGATCGCCATTTGCAATCTTCCCAGATAGCTTCCAACAAGCAAAGTCAAAGGGTCGAGCTAGATTCACTTACCAACTGCATGATTCGCTTAACAACTGTATATTCACTTAACTGCAGTGATTCATTTAACAAGCATGGCAAAAAAGACTGTAAAATTGGGCACAACTCACTTATTAACTACCTTGCTTAGCAGTGGAAATCCTGGAAGCAATTGTGGTCGTAAGTTGAGGACTAGCGTACAGTCTTTAATTTAGTGCTTTCTAGCCAAGAGCACTCTCCATATTTGTGATACATGTACAATCTTCCCCACAAGATCATTGAGCTTGGGAAAGCCAAGTGTAACTATCCCCATCCCGGCTCCTGCTTTTCTCATTACTTGACTGATGGCCCTTAAAATAGTCTTACCTCAAGCAGCCATTTAACTGCTTGTGTGGCAGTTCCAGCTTTGGTTCATGCTGCGGATGTTTCAATCCCACAAATGCCCCAATTTGCTAGCTGTGAGCTGAGGAAAGCTCAGCCAAAATGCAGCCCGGAAATGCAAACTCCACCACAGCATCTAGGGGTTCAAGAGGTTATGACAATAAAATGAAATCATGCGTCTCTAGTGCTTTCGTTGGCTCGGTAGAGGAGTCTGCAACCTCCTAGCCTGGCCTCCAATTCAGATAAACATCTCAAAGCTTCCCATTCCTTCCAAAGGCAGTTTGTTTACAGTCACTTCCAGACCCTTCCAGTACGCTTCTAGGATTGGTTTTTTTTCTAGACTGAAACTGACATTCCTAAGTGCTTTTCTAGATGACTTCCGGAGGTCTCAGTTATATTGTTCAGTAGTTCTGCTCCCCACCCTTTGGGATCCGAAAAGGAGAAAGGTACAGTGAGCAAACACAAAGAACAGATACAGCAATGAACTCCGGAAACTTTGAAATAGGCTGTCAAACTATTACAGAGGGCGAAAAAGAGGCTGATTTGGAACTATTTCTACTCTTGATAATGATGAAAATACATATGTAGACAAAGTTACAAAATAAATGATCATTTATAATTAATCTTGAGTATGTACAGTAAATTATCTTGCAATATCTGGAACAGACCTTATTGAATAGTTTGTTTATTATTTCCCTATCGCAGCTGGGAGAGGAGAGAGTTGCAGATGAGAGAACAGGGAAGCCTTTGTATCAGAAGCTTCCCAGTTATTATATATATTATTTTGTTTGTTTCTTTTCAACCACTTCTATAAAAATGTGTTTCCTAAATATCATGTCACTGTTTTACAAATAATTTTCTAAAATCCAAAGACTAAAATACAGTTTCCCTCCTGTTTTCTCTACATTTCCAGCACCATAACAATATTTATTTCCCCAAAGGAACATTGATGTGGCTATTATATTCAGTACCTCTCCAGCTCCTTAAAATATTGCAGATTTATTTATACAAAACATTGCATGGATTGCTACTGGAAACTGAAAGACAATGCCAGAGATAGCCTTGCTCCTCTCAGTCCTCTTTAGGAGTAATAACTGTAGCTGCTATTTTCCATTTGTTGGCTGTAATAGAAAAATCTTCCATGCTTTTGTTGCAAAAATAATGGCTTTTTACCTGCTAACAGCAATAGGGCTTTTGACAGCAAACTGCAATATACTGCTGAGAGTACTATTTAATAGTTAGTAGGTTTCTGGCCTCCTTTCTATTCTGCCATGCATGATATCATATTAGATTCCTGCATGGCACAGGAAGTTGAAGATCTCAAAGATCCCTTGTCTATGGAGATTCTCAGTCATCCAGGTCATGGTTGTCCCAAAGGTGCTTTTTCAAGAAGCAACTAGACTGTATTGTTTTTCTTTGAAGACGTTTCACTTCTAATCCTAGAAGATTCTTCAGTTCTGCTTTCACTTCTTGGATGAAAAACCAGAAAGTCCAGTTGCCTCTTGAAAAAGCACCTTTGGGTCAAAGATTCCTTCCACCCTTTAGATTCGATTGCATGAATCTAGGAATTATGATGAACCTCATACCACAAAGTCATAAGAGTTATAACTTTCCCCGTGCCATCTTATGAGCAACAACTATTCAATGTAATCATTTCTGTTGTGCAGTTGCAGCATCACAGCAGATACTGATGATAGTATTACAGCGATATGGGGGTGGTAAAGTCAAGAAGGTAAACATGACTGCATGATCAAATCCTTGCCCCCTTTTATAGGCATTATATGCACAATGCACTTCTAAAATAGATGGGCCTCAATTGCACAATCAAGCTGACATTTTTGCTTTGTGGCACACATTGCAGCTGGTGCCAAGATACATTTGGATAGTAGTATTTTTTTTAAAAAAAGCAGCCATGTTTTAAGGGCCAGAACTGCCATAAATGTTTCAGTGAGAGAGGTGATATTTTGTGCAAATAGAAGTTTAGGAGGAAATGTTGCTTGAAATATCTGTTTGCAATCCTGATGGGCTACAGTTTGGGAATCATTTGTTGTAGAGTTTTTTTTATTCTGCCAAGTTACTGTGACATCAACACATTAGCCAAAATTGCTGTACGATGGCATTGTTACTAGGCAAAAAGAAAGAAAAGGTCAAGTTGGAGGGGGGGGAAATGATGCTGAAGTTTCAAGACTTCTACAACAAGGCTGCCCCTTTCTGAAGTACTGGAAGGAAGGAAAAGGCAAAATAATCACCAGCACTGATGATACTACCTAGTTTGGGCAATGAAACATCTGCAAGAAAACAAGCAAGTTCAGAGAGCACCAAGTACCCTTCATTTCAACCCTGAGCTACAAATATTCTCCTTTACAGCTGTTTCTAGTGTGTAGCTGTGAAGCTTGGAAATCAAGAGGCTGTTCAAATGAATATAAAGGTTTATTTCAAGTTTAAGATTTCCTACAAGTATCTGACCTACTAACAGTCAAAGCAAATTGGATAACAGTTACTGGAATTCAAAGTGGGCTGGATTTAGAGCTCTTGTGGGCACGAAGGGACTCGAGACTGATGATACATTTGATCCTGTCCTGAGGCTCAGCCTGGCCATCTCCTACAGTAACATGGCATTTCAAATGTGAGATGATGTATATTTCACTCCTCTAAATTTTTACTCTTTCGCATTTTATATTTGAAAATAGCAGACTTTTTGCATTCTT
This sequence comes from Oxyrhabdium leporinum, assembly GCA_032468155.1. Classification (NCBI taxonomy): domain Eukaryota; kingdom Metazoa; phylum Chordata; class Lepidosauria; order Squamata; family Cyclocoridae; genus Oxyrhabdium; species Oxyrhabdium leporinum. The sequence goes on along the minus strand of JANHFL010010288.1, from coordinate 270,247 downwards.
GATACAAGACCAATCACCAGCCAAAGAGGACATCATTTAAGAAACATTCCTCAAGGTGATTTTTTCCCCTAGATTCATTTATGCTGCCCTAGCTAACCTACCCATTGTTTTGTGAAGCAAAGTGAAACTGTGAGTATAAAAAAGCTACAGCAATCTCCTTGAAAATAAAAAAAACTAATCTTGAAGAAAAATCAGATTTTACTTAGAATAAAATAGCTGCAACAAAATAATGTAGTAACATACTGAGGTGATTAAGGTAGAAAGGAAGTTACAGTACCATTGTATATTATACACATACACACACACACACATTGTACATTATACACACGCATACACATTGTACAATTTCATGCATATTCTAATTCTTAAAACATTTCTGGAAGGCTGAGCTAGGATGAAACATAGGAACAATTAACAATGAGACAGGCAGAATATAAATAAAATAATAAAATCTAATAAATAAAATGATTTACCTGGGAAGATTCTAGAAAACAGGGCAAATTCTTGGTAAATAACAGCTGATTGCAGATTCCCCCAAGTTTAGAAGTCCACTGAAGATATCTTCCAAACCAGGAAGTAGACTAAAGAAGAATTAAGAACAAGACAAACTATTCCTAAGGCATTAGTTGCAGAGGTGGGATTCAGCCAGTTCAGACCAGTTTGGGTGAACTAGTATCTCCAACGATCAGCTGGCAAGTGAACCGGTAGCCCTGATGATCAGTTGGGCCGCCCCACCCGCCCCTGCGCTTTACTGTCCTTTATCCTCTCAGCTGATTCGCACAGCAGAGCGGATTGCCGCATCTCAGCTGTTTTACTCCCCAGAAGTAACATAGAAGGTAAGTTTTCAAGCTGGCATTTTAAAGTTGCGCATGAGCGCAAAGTGCACGATCACCGAACCAGTAGTGAAACTGGTTGCATTCCACCACTGATTAGTTGGCATCTCAAATCATAGTAATTTGTTTCAATCACAATTTATTGACTAAGGCATGATTGTCTGGTTCACATGTAGCATGAAAAACAAACCTCAACAGCTGAATTCAAAGTGAAGATCCAGATATTTTCTAGGCTTTTGCTGATTTTATTTATTTTCTGTTTCACTCTTTCCTGGATTGAAGTTTAAAATGTTCCTACTGAATTTTCAACCTTTATTTTAAATTAAGTTATCAATTGTATGTATATATGTTCCTTTGTTCATTTATTCAGTACAGTGTGCGGAAGGTGAGTCACAACAGAATTGGAAAAGATTGATAAGAAACGTACTATACTGTACATGTCATATAAAATATCACAGATATACTGAGAAATAAAATGAATGATGGAACAGTGTATTTTTAAAAAAAAAAACAAAGGCAAAAACAATAAAATTAAAGAAATTAAAGGCAGCAACAGAAATACCACAGATTTCCTTTTAATTCTTTTTGTGAGGGTTTTGATTGAGAAAAGGTTGTAAAATGTATTTTAAAGGAACCATAAATTTTGGGCAAGGAAAGTCAGGGCTCTGTTCCAAAGGAACATTCGAGCTAGAATCATAAAGTGTGTGGGCAGATGCAAGTGATCATATGCTTTAACCTGAATGTAGTGAATTCCTAGTTCAAATGCTACAGATGCTTACCCTTTTTCCACCCCTTTCCTAAGAACAACTCATTGTGGTCCATTCTAAGTTTGTTAACCTGGGACTAAGCCAGTTCCACTCTGTTTAACACAGTAGCCTTCCCATAAACCATTCTGTGCCTTTCTGCCAGCATGAGATCATTGTCTTGGAGAAGAGAGGGCGGACAAGGAGGGGGCCGGGATAGGACCTTTACAAACAGCTGGGACCACTTCTCGTCTGAGTTTGTTGACTTCACCGCTCGACAAACACAAGATAAATCCCTCAAGTGCAAATGTGCCTGAACTATGCCAGAGACAAATGGATTCCATGTGAGCTGAGTAATTCTGAGGGGGACAGGGGGTGGGGGGGACGGTCAGGGAAGAGGGAAGGAGAACAAGACTGGGAATGCAGACAGAGCAAGTGCTAAGGAATCTATGTTCCCTTCCATCTCAAACAATTGTTGCTGAAAAACACCAAATGTCACCACTACTCCTGCCTAAGGAAGAACCTTTTTTGGGGTGGGAGATACAAAGTCCTCCAGGCATTGTTCTGGCCCTCTCAGAACTTCTGCTTCAATTTACTGGAGCCTCCCACCCACGCATGAGGCCCTCTTGTTGAATTCCAGAAGATTTCTGGCTTCTAAGTGGCAGGGGAAGAAGTCAGGGGAAGAAGGGTCTTGGAAGCAGGGAATCGATCCAGACCTTCCCCCGGCTCCTGACACTTCTTTCTTGTGTTGGGGATATAATTTCCAGCCACTAATCAGTTCCTTGTGCCTCTTCCATCGTCCCCTACTGTTCAGGGGCCTCGAACAGCAGGGGCCTCAGCGGATCCAATTTTGGTGTTTAAAACTGACAAAAGGGAGGAGTTTTGCAGTCAGCAGGGTATCGACTGGTAGCCACCGACTTCCAATGGAAGACTGCAGAGAACTTGTTTTCTTGTATCTATTTATTACATATAATTTACATGCCACTCAGTTTCCAACCCTTTGGGTCGTTTACAGCAATAGAGTTAAAAATATAAGGAATGCAATGGTCAAAATATATTAAAGCAATTAATGTAGGATAGATCTTTCACTGACTATTAACCATTTACTGGAAGTTGAGATTCTTCTAGCTGTAGTGGTTATAATTTTTACAGGGACCAGTTGCTAGCCCGAGGGACAACTCTCCTCTTTTCTCATCCAGGCTTGGGACCAACAATGGTAGAGTAATGGCAACTAGAAGACAACAAGGCATCTGGCTTAGATGAGATAATCGCAGATTATCTCCTGTGAAAGAGCTGACAACATTGTTTAATAAAGGTTGGCAAAATGGTGTAGTTCCAGAGACTGGCGAAGAGGGGCTATTGTTAAAATCCCCAAGAAAGGCAACATCTCAGAATATACCAATTGGCAGGGCATTACCTTCCTCTCTGTGCCTGGAAAGACCTTTTGCATAATTCTCCTTAAGCAACTGCAAAGTGCCATATATCAACATCTGGGACAAGAACAAGCCAGATTTTGCTGTGGAAATTCCTGCTGCGAACAAATCTTCACCTTACGAAATACCTACAAACACCTAAACTTATACCTACAATCAAGCTGCTGCATTAAGACTGAAAATCTTAATCCCACTAGGCTCAAGGTTGACTCAGCCTTCCATCCTTCCGAGGTAGGTAAAATGAGGACCCGGATTGTGGGG
>JANHFL010010288.1:248489-260721 GCA_032468155.1 Oxyrhabdium leporinum | reverse complement strand
GAAATGGTGTAGGGTCTCCTGCTTGGGGGGGGGGGGTTTGGACTAGATGACCTACAAGGTCCCTTCCAACTCTGTTAATCTGTAATCTAATCTGTAAAGTCACATTGTAAAACTGTTAGGAAGTTCCTGAAGGAGTGGGGAAGGGCATTTTAACTCAGCTGAGAGGAAGAGCCCTTACAACTGTCTCACTCATGTGTTGAGGTTGAAATGTGGGCCAGGAAGAAAGTTGTAGAGAGGTATTTATTTGCAATACAAGTGGGTATTTTTTGCTAGAGTAAAACTGATTTTTATCCTAAATCCAAGAGCTGCTTTAACTTCCTTTCAAGGAAGAAAGATTTAAGGCAGTCTTTACCATCATGGAGCTTTTCAGATGGGTTGGGGTTGGAGTGCAACTCCTGTAATTTCTCACCACTATAGCTAACCATTTGGGAGACATGGGAGAGGTTGTCCAATAGCTGTAGAGCATGGATGTCAAACTCGATCACGTCACGTGACTTTTTTGCCTTTGTGGAGCCGGGGTGGGTGTGGCCTGCGCATGAGGCATCCGGCCTGTGGGCCGCGAGTTTGACACCCTTGCTAGAGGACAAACATTTGGGAGAAAGTAAATGTAAGGAGTGAAGGGTGTTTAGATGGCAGTGGACAATTATTGGTTAACAATTTTTTTTCATTTTTGTATTATGTTGATTTGTATTGAGCAACCCACATTCTTTTCACAGATATTAGAGGAAAATATAAATAGGTATATTTGTATATACATATATTTATGATTGTGGGTTCTGGTATAAATGCAAGAATAGAAAACTGAATAGAGCAGGTATCCCAAATGTCCCCATTTCTCTTGCCATCCCTCTGCACCCAGCAGAGTCTTTCTTCCTCCATGATAATGGCTTTTTCTAGGAAGTGCACCATGGAAGAATCTGGTAATTGGTAGCATGGAGAATATTTAAAAAATAAATAAAAATGGTTTACCCTCCCCAAACATAAGAAAATTCCTTCCCAGAGCAATGCCAGTATGAAACTGTTGTTACCATTTGCCATCTGTTGAACTTGGTTGAACTAAGATATGATTTGCTTATAGCTGCTTTATTGGATAAACCATAATTAGCTTCACACAACATGCTAAGCTATGAGCCATGGTTTTCAGATCATACTGCCTTCATGACTACAACATGTTACACTACAAATAAGCAGCCCACTTTATATCTTAATGTGAATCCAGTTAAGACCTTATTGGCAACTGATAAAACAATTTCTTTAGATGTTCATTTATTTATATATTTTAAAATTGTGTTTCACTGGCATCTCAGCCAGGTGAAAGAACATGCTTCATTCTTTCTTTTCCAGATTTATTTTCAAATTATTTAAGAGAGACAAAGGCAGATGCAACTAATAGATATTTTAAAACAGCACATTGTGAATGAATCAGCTAGTCCCTGAAATTGGGGTTAGGGCGACCTTTCATTGTACAGTCACGAATTAAGAGAAGATACCATTTTCAGCACAGGGGTCTTCCCAGAACTGGTCTTCCTGATGCTCCCTCCACTTTTCATTCCCTTCCTAGACAAGGGCTGCCTTTGCAATGAGCTTATCCACCTCAGAGAACCATATACAGATTGGAACCCAGCTCTGTAACTTCTCATCAGTCTCCTGAGTCACCATTACATTTTAGATAATTGTGACTCTGCTCCATTCCTAGTCTGTTATTCTTCCAAACCCATAATACTATCCTGCCTCAATTGGATAATTAGTGGCGTGTCAGTGGCTGCACCAGGATAAATGTTTCATGCAGCTCTGGTAATGTCTTTCTCTGCCAGGTGCCTTTGCCAATGGACTTCCATTAGTGCACAATTAATAACTTCCTTTTATTTAGGGAGCAACCTCTGGAACAACCTCAGGCAGGAATGTGGTTTCCTAGCTGTGGTCATTAGCACAACCAAAGCTCAGCATTGCAGCCCATGGATTAGTGGATCTTGAAAGATGGTAGTTAGCAGGAGAGAAGCAGACAGGCTGGATGATCCAGAAGCTGGGTTAAACTTCATGCTGGGAGCACCCAAGGCTTCCATGAAAGAACTAGAAACTAGTTTCACGTGTGAAGGAGTTGAGCCAGGAGGAGAAAGGGTTAAGGCACAATGATACCAGTCCAAGGTGACAGGGGATTTTTTCTGCTGCTCCGTAGCATTGGAAATTCTCGATCAATTCTAATGCATAAGGAAGGCATCATGTTGGAGAAGCCTGCTTTAACCAAGGCACTGAGATTACAAGAAGGCACTGTAGCTAGGCACTTCTGGTGATCTGAGCTAGTTTTAAAGGAAGCCTGGGAAAACTATGGGCTCTCTTTTATTCCAAATTCTCATTCTAGATAGCGACCACAGTTCAGGGATGCTGTGGATGGTAGATTTCCTGCCTGGACCAGGTGACCTTCCAGCTCTGACATTCTAATGGCTAGGACACAGGAAAGGAGCAGCTTTTTGGAGTCCAAAAAGGACACATTCAAATGATGTTTTCCCTGTCTCAGCTTTCTCAGTGTAGTCAAGTGGCAGAGTTAACTCATCTTGAAGCAAGCAACTTCTTCAAAAGTCTCTGGGTAGGTCTCTCTGAGAGGTTTTCAAGCCAAAGGGAATGGGTTAGCTTTGCCCTGGTAGACATTAAACTCACTCAAAATTACCATGAAACTCTCCCAACATAAATTTACAGAACATCATATAAAGTAGAGACCATGAAGGAACTCTTCAATCAACCATAGAAAAATGTGCAGAATTGTATTTGATTTGTCAGATTAACAAATAAATGTTAATCCAACATGTTCAGCAAGCATTTCAGATTGAGCACTTAAGAAGGGTCTTTTTCCCAGGAGGGCTATTCAGTGGGCTACAGTGGAAAGATATAACAAAAACAAATCAAAAGTTGCAACAGGTTCCCACTCACACTTTCATGATAATTACTTTGAACAAAGAGGCAACATGGCACCTGAAAAATAGCAGCGCTCTGTGTTCCTGCAAACTCAGGCTACCTACCATATATACTATAATCTAAATGAAACAGGAAGATGCACCTCTGCCGAACCATTATAACACAAACTAGCAACTGTTGCAGGCCCAGCAAGCCTAGGCCTTTTTTAATGTATATGGGGAAAAATTATAACATAGTCCAGAGATGTGTCTTTCATAAAAATCTACTTTTCTGCTTCATCCATGGTTAAGATGTCCAAGATTGAACAGAAAAATAGTCTACAGAAGTTCTGTCTAAGCAAATTTCTGTTCAGTTTTAGGTATTTGTGCCTGCAGCTAGGTGATCGGAACAATAGAATTTCGGGATTGTTCCAGATTTGGGATGGAGAAGTATTTTCTTAGGCAATCTGGGAACAGGTTGATCACCTCAACTCAGAGTTTTTTCATACTTCGGGACATCTTACTAAAAAAAAAGTAGTTTCTTCTGAAGCAAGTTGTACATCTCTGTATGCATGCATACATGTTATCATCCAGGGAGGGATACCTTCTATGACAGTGTGTTTCAACCTTGGCGGCTTTAAAATGGGTGAACTTCAACTCCAGGAGTTCCTCAGACAGCAAAGTTGGCTGGGGAATTCTGGGAGTTGAATTCCACCCATGTTAAAATCGCCAAGGTTGAGAAACATTGTTCTATGATATCTGTATTGCTTGGAAAGAGAACCATTAGCCAACTCAGTTTCAGCTACTGTTGATTTAGAGGTAGCCCACAAAAGTCTTTTCCAGTAATTCATGTTAGTAAACTCCTGCCAAAATGTTGTGGTCATTCAATCACTTCTGACTGTTTGTGACACTCTGGATACCCGTTCTGCTATACAATGTTTGATTGCTCATTTTCTAAGTGGCTACCTACTGTCAGCAAGTGGGAGACTTTCAGTACCAAGCCGCACTTTTTAAGACAAAAAAATATTAAAAAGCAGAACATGCCCAATCTCCCAAGATACCTTTTCCTCATGCCCCCTCCTTCCCCATTCCTAGAAGTACAGAAGATTTATTTTATTCCATTCTCTTGTAAAGGTGACATGTATCTGCCTAGGCAGCTGTCTGAGGTTCCTGAACTAGCCAGTCCTATCAACAGAACATATACTTGGATCAGTATGTTTAAAATTGCAGCTCTTTACCCTAGAAGCTGGCAATCCATTGGCCACCTGATGGTTGGGATCAAGTCTTATAACTCCTAGCCAATATGACTAATGCCAAGAGACTGTGTTTGAAAAGTATCAGGTTGCCATCACAAACATATAGTAGCAAGTATTACATTACAGCTATCATGGATTCCATTCCTAATCATGGATGCCAAAATACAAACCATGTTGTGATATAGTTGCATAAGCTTCCCCCTTTCATGTTTCCATTGTATGACATGCAAATACATAAAAGAGTGGAGTTTGAGTCATGAGGTCACCACTCAAATTTTTTTGGTTTGCCCCTTTGTGCCCCCTAGGATGGTCAACTGCAAAGAGGAACTTGTACATTTGAGAAAGAGGGGAAAAAGCAGGTCTTGCTTTTTCTATGCCATTTGGCTAGATCCATAATCCCTGAAGCCTTATTTGCAGTAAAAAAAATAAAATCACAGAACAATAATTAAGCATCAAAGGGGGTGGGGGAATCCTAAAATGGCCATTTAATGTTGGATTATTACAGGCGGGGGGGGGTTGCTCTCAAGGAACTAGCCAGCCCCACTGTTGCATGGTCCTTTGTGCCCTGCTTTGCAGAAGATCAAGAGAGTTTACCTTGATTGTGAACTCTGCCATTATAATTTGAAAACTTTGATTATGATTAAACTATGGTTAAACATGAATCACCATGATGGATGAACCCATCTGCTTGTGATCTAGATAGACAAATATTTCCTCGTAGTGCAAGCACCTCTCAAATGGAATTCACTTTGCTGATTTGGTCCTTTAAAAATATGTGAGATCTGGGGATAAATTTCCTCGTCTTACTTAATTGCATTCTATAACTTCAACTGCCTAAGTATTTGGGAAACCTTCTGACACTTTTGATTTTTATATTCCATGTGTTTTATATTTAATGTGTTGTTCAGTTAGCATCTGAAACAGCCAGGCCCCAGGATGAAAGGCTGCCGGCCTCTAACTCCTCTCCCAGAAAACCTCTAGGTCTAAAAAATTCTGCCTCCACCCTTCTGTGTAATTGCTCAGTAGTTACAACTTATATTGCCTATCTTCCAAGAAAAATCCTATTTGGCAAGCTCTCCAGCCCTGTTCTATGTGGTAGATGGGGTTCCTAGAATCTATTCCAGTCCTTGTGGTAATTAAAAGGTAAAAATGGAAACAACAAAATAGTATACCCACCTATCCTTACAATATAAAGTGTTATTACAATATTGGTCTGTCTTTCACCCTGTAGGAATTAAATCGATCTCACAAGACATAAACAAAACTAAATTTTATTGAATGAAAACAAACTTTAAACAATATGATATATGAAGCCAATTTTTACAAATGCATCCCACATTCTCAGCAGGCTACAAGATGATACTGATGACTGATCTGATATAAACTGTTTTGTTTGATGCAGTTACCTTGGGAGGAAAAGACAGTTTTTCAGTTATATATTAGTACCCAAGAAAGTAATAAAGAGAACAGTAAAACTTGAATTTGGTTTCAAATTGTGTAAAATGCCTTACTTGTGAAGATAAATAAGAATAGAAAAGGTACATCTTCTGAAAACACAGAGATAAAACAAATTAGAACTAAACATAATGCCCAACTAGAGAAGTTATCTATTCTTGGGAGGTCCACATGGGTCATCAAAATAGTCAAAACAGCCCTGGTGTGATAGAAACTTCATCTCCTTTTACACATGTCACACATGTAAAAAGGGAGGGAAGCCTTCAGTCAGACAGTAGTGGTTACTGTAATTTTGTCTTCTTTTGATGTTTCCTGCAAATACATACCTCCGACTACTCCTTACAGTAACCTGAATGCCAGAGCAACATCCAAACTGCTTTTCAATCTGGAAAGTATTAAATTGGTAAAGGCCCTACTTGAAAAAAAATATTTATTCAAACTCAGAGGCTGTGGGGCATTTTGAATGGCAGGAAGAAAGCAGTACAATATTTTGAATACTGGCTGACTCACATAAGTGCTAGAGAAAGAAGACATGTTAGACAGGCATTTGCATGTATTTGATTGCCAGGAACAATGTATTAGTGGATTCCCCTAGTTGTAATGTACATGTTTGCAGTGTTACTGTATGTGACACTCCAGATCTGTACAGGAGCAATATGTGCACATTGACCAAGTTCAGAGTTTTACAGCTTTGTACTTGCACACTGGAAACCACTTTATGCTTTCTTTCTCCTAGTTGCCTGTCTCGTCTTTTTAGTTACTAACCCTTTGATAGATTTGATGGCATCATTTGAGGGGTTTCTTTCATTTCCCCTCTCCCTCACACTCCTCTCAGCAAGTTTGGTCTAGTGGTTATGACATCAAGCCAGAAAGCGGGAGACAGTGAGTTCTAGTTCCTCCTTAGCCATGAAAGTGGGTGACTTTGCGCCCATCATTCTCTCTCAACTCGCCTCGCCTTACAGAGTGGTTATTGAAGAGAAAATAGGAGTAGAAAGACATCTTGGATATGTTTGTAAAAATAATAAAGGCAGGATACAAGTGAAGAAATGAATACAGTTTGGGGTAATTTGATCCAAAAATGCCAAAATCCAAGCAAGCAATCCTTGGCAGGCTACTGGTAGAAAATGTTGCTGTCCTGCAGTGGCTGCCTGGATTTTGGCAGCCGGATTTCTAGCCTTCATGATAGAAACTGCTTACTATAGTTAGTGTCATAATATTTGTTTTAGGTAATGCATGGAAACTACAGTCATCATAAAACCAGCAAAGGTGAAGTGTATCTTCTTAAGGGAAAATAGCATCAGGAGAGCAAGTTGGAGAACATATTGTTCTCCTTGGTGAAGATGGTGGTGAAGATGTCATGGACAAGAAGACAACACATGTGCTAATTAATCCCAAGGAAGAAAACATTCCAATTTAATTACAGCAGCAACAAAGGAAAAAGGTCAATTAATCCAAACAGTTGGTTCAAGTTGTGATAACACTACTGTACTCCCTAGTTACATTATTGACCACAAGGAAATGATAAAATACTTACTACAAGCTCTTCTTTTTATTGCTCTGAAGGTTGGAAACTAAAGAATGGGGAGATTTGGACCAGAAAACCAGCCAGCAGAATGAATGAATCACCCTTTTCCCACCACTCCAAACCTTGCACTAAACCCAGGTTGTTTGGCCTGGATAAACTTAGGTCTGCTTACCGTTCCTATATCTACCGTATTAGCCTGTTTATTTCCTTCTCAGTCAGTTTTGTTTCACTTACTGCTATCCAAGTACTAGCCATTTCTCCCCTGTCGCCATCTCCCCCTCCATTTTAATATATATGGGGGAAAATGTCTTTACACTGTGGGTCAAGAGCTAGGTGTTTTCAAGAGAAACTAAGTGGTGGCGCAGTGGTTAGAATGCAGTACTGCAGGCTACTACTGACTATTGCCTGCCTGCAATTTGGTAGTTCGAATCTCACCAGCTCAAGATTGACTCAGCCTTCCATCATTTCCAAGGTTGGTAAAATGAGAATCCAGATTGTTGGGGGCAATATGCTGACTCTGTAAACCGCTTAGAGAGGGCTGTAAAGCACTGTGAAGCAGTATGTATAAGTCAAAGTGCTATTGCTATTGCTATTCTCAGGAATATTCAGTGGCCAGGAGTATTTACAAAACACATGCACTCAAAAACTGTAGCAAATAGGACAAACACACAATGCACACTTATACGCATATGGAAGTGCTTCCAATCTTTATTGAAGAGAGCTGTAGCATTTCAACTATTCTATTGTTTTCTAAGTCACCTTTGTCTCATATATTAAAATAAATATCAACACTAGGGGTCACACCCCCAGCACCCAACAACCAGATCTTGTGGGCATAGTGCTTAAGGAGAGCACTTAGGTGAATTAATGCCAGACTGGATAGATGGAAAAGGATGTAGATCATATATACGTAAGTTGATTACCCTACCTTACTTGAGCAATATAGTTACAATAACAAAAAGTCCATGTTCACCTAACATAAGACAAAATTATCCCAGCTCCTCCTTTCAATTCTGGATACAATTCTTCCTGCTGCAGCGTCCTGTCCCTTTTTGCTGCTGGGAATGGTCTCAGCTAGAGCTCTGAAAAACAATTTTTTACTGCTAAACACAGTGGCAGGAAAATAGTGGTTGTGAGCTAAGAGAGGGTTAGGTGGGATAGTGTATCAAATTATCTAGCCGATGCTTAGGAAAAAATACGTCTTTCAGGTCTTGCCATGCAATACAAACACAAAAGGCCTTTGTGTGTGAACCAGTGTACCTAACAACTAAATTCCAATCATTAATAATGGGGGGGGGAGTACCTGTTTGGCCAGAAGCACCCCCAACCCGTGACTTCAAGGAAAGAGGAAATTTCCAGGAATGATCCCTGCTGGCCCTTTTCCTTCCCTACCACTCCTTCCCTTTGGAGGGTTTCCTCTTGACCCTCCCCAGACTGTAATTGCTGCTGCAAAAATTTTTAGAGATTGCCTCCTCTTAAATTGGAGGTGGGGGGTGAAGGCATTTCTCCAGGATCAAGGAAAGGGCCATGCTTGGCCATTGAGCACTGTGACTAATGGGCCCAGACTTCAAAATGTTTTGGGTTTGGCAGAGAAAAAAAGCTATTTCCTGCCATTTACATATACTGGTTCCTTTAATATGGAATAAAATGTAGCTTGTCATTCAGAAGGGAAGAAATCCAGAAGACATACCTGATTTCCCCCTTTTACCAGACAATGATGTCATTTTGAAGTCTCTCTAGGGGCTTCATCCAAGGCTTTCAAGAAACCTGCCGGGCCTTGGGACCCCTACTACCTCTGTTATAAATAATGATTGAATGACTGAACACAGCACACATGTTGTCTCCCTGTTAACTAGCTATGCCTTCAACTATTGATAAAGTCATAAAATTAGAAATTCTGGTTGGGGATGGCAATGTACGTGTGTAATGCACATTATTGCTGTAAATCAGGGCTGTCAAACTCCCAGCCCACGGGCCGGATGCGTCACATGCTGGGCCCACCCACTCCTAGCTTAGCGAAGGGGGGGAAAGTCCCAATACGTCACGTAATGCTGCCATGACGATGTGAGTTTGACACCCCTGCTGTAAATGATAGATTATCTGCTGAAATGGATCTGAAAATTGATAGATCAAAGACCAAGGCAATTCTGGGGATAAAGAGAAAGCGCAAATAGTTATTACAAGATATGCATAAATTAGAGCAAAGAGATACCTTTGTATACTTTCATACCATATTTATTAGTGATGAGTGTCTCTCCCAGTGTGTAAATCAGTCTTGGCAAAGACTGATCAACAATACAGCGGTCAAGAAGGTAGGCTCAGCAGGCATTGTGGAGTGCTGAGAGCAATAAGACATTTAGATGTTCTGGTCATCCACTGAAGCAGCAGAGGTCTCCAGCTGCAATAGTTCTCTATGCCATTGGATTAAGGTCTCTTCTTCAGAGAGAGTAGGACTGCTCTGTGTAACAGCTGTTCCACTTAAAACTCCATCACCCAAGTTTCTGTTGTGCAATTCGTCTTGATCTACAACTCATCTGCAAATTCTCCCGGTCCAAACCCAATTTGTGGAGTCCTGCAGTGAGGGGGGAGCGGCAAAGCAACAGGTGAAGATGGCTACTTGCAGTTTATTCATAAAACTTCATGTGGGTGGCCCTTGGACCAGTTGTCCTTCATCTCAATACCCAGAGCAGCCCTTCTAGGATAGCATTGTTCACCTTCATGTGAGTCAGAGGGCTGGTTAGAAAAGGTACCCTAAACATTGCCTGGCTCACAACAACATCTGGCTAGTTAACCACAGGCAGCAGATCATCTCCTTGGCAGTCAAGAATCAGAAAAACAGAATAAAAGAAAACTCATTTTTGGAACCTGGAACATCTGCATCTTGCTGGATAGAGAGAAGGTATCATAGCCTGAAAGATGAACACCCTCGTAGCAGCTGAACTTTGCCATTATATTGACATTGCTGCACTCAGTGAGACGAGTGAGCGGGTTCACTACAGGAAGCAAAAGCGTGGTTATATGTTATTTTGGAAAAGGAAACCACAGACCGACAAAAGGATTCAGAGATGATTTTGCAATAAAAACTGCCTGTGGAAGAACATTTCTATCTAACATTGGTAGACTACAAGACCCAGACCAAGTTCAATTCTTCCAAGACGTACTTAATGAAAAACTCTCGGGCAATTTACCACTTGTAGGAACCTGTTCTGTAAAGTGGACGCAGATTAAAGATGCCATTATGCAGACTTCAACAAGTGTATTTATATTGAAAACCTGGGCACATCAAGATCGGGCTTGATGGAAACCACAAGACCATTTCAGCAGCCCTCCAGGCCAAGAAGTATGCCTCATGCAGATTGGCAGAATGATCCATCATCCATCTCAAACAAAGACAAGTTTAAGCACCTACAGTCCAAAACACAGAAGGAATTGTGAGGAATGCAGGATGAGTGGTGACAGGAAGGTTGAGTAGGTGGAACACTATGTAGACATGCATGCTGTCAGAAAGTTCTTCTGTGCCATAAAATCAGTGCATGGTCTTTATGGTAAGGGGAATGCTCCCTTTTACTGTTATCTAATGGGTCAAGCTTGATCAAAGACCAGGAAGGACTGAAAAATTGCTGGACTGAACACTTTTCCAACTTATTCAATCGGCCATTCATAGTTGATCATGATGTCTTACAGCAAATTCCTTAGCTGCCAGTCCTGCATGCCCTAAACATGCCTCCCCCTAGTAATGAGATCAGGAAAGTGATCTTGCAGATGAAGTCAAATTAAGCAACAGGGCAGGATGCGATTCCTGCTAAGATCTATAAAGCACTACTCCAAACACCTTGCAGACATTTCAAGACATCTTGGAAGACATTTAGTCCACAGAGGAAAGACAGCTGATGACTTCTGTGATCCCCTCATTGTGGGTCTCTATAAAAACAAGGGAAGCAAATAAGACTGTGGAAACTTCAGAGGTATCTCACTGCTGTCCAGGGCAAGCAGGATCTTTGCCCGCATTCTCCTAAACAGATTTGGCACTGTCTCAGAAAGGAATCTCCAAGAGGCGGTGTGGCTTTCAGCTAGAACAGAGTACCGCAAACATATTTGCCATGAAGCAAGTCCAGAAGTGCATTGAGCAGAATACACCTCTGTACTCTGTCTTCATTGACCTGACAAAGGCATTTGACACTGTAATTAAGGAGCCCTTCTAGATCATCCTGAGATGTTATGAATTCCCAAAGAAATTTGTGAGGTTGATTCAGCTATTCCACAATGGAATGACAGGAAGGTTCAACAGTGATACATCAGCTGCATTTGCCATTTCCAATGGGGTAAAACAGGGTTTCCTGCTAGCTCATCCTATTAGACATGTCCTGACTGTGCTAGACTCCATGCTTCCAAACTGGGAAGGCAGAGTCACTTCCGTATCCATAGAGGAACTGCACATCTTTTCTGAACCCAAACGATTAATATATATGAGATGAGGAAAGTAATATAGAAAAATGAAATGCACAAACTGTTGGAAACTGTGTAGTATGTGGTCTGTGGCAAAGAGTGAATGTCAAAATAAACCAAAATATTTGTGTACAAGAGTATGCTACACCACAAGAGTGTGCATCAGAGGTGAAATCTAGGCAGTTCGCACCGGTTCGGGCGAAACGGTAGGGAAAATTTTGATTTGTTCGGAGAACCAGCAAATATCACCTCTGGCTGGCCCCGCCCCTGCCCGCCTGCTCACCGCTCGCCCTGCACAGCGTCCGGAGCTTGCCTGGCATGTCCACAGCTTGCGTTGTGCTGCTCTGCGCGTGGCATCCATGCATGGCCTAGCTACCTGCGCCCCCCGCAACGCCCAGAGCTTGCCTGGCGCATTCGTGGCTCACGTTGCGCTGCTCCGCGCACAGCCTAGCTAGGTCACCCCCCCCGGCCCCTGGAGCTTTCCACACTCACCCTGGGAACTTCAGCATCTGAAAATGCCTGCCGGTTGAATGGAGATGGATTCCCAGGATCGAAAGTATTTCTCAGTGCAGGGCAGACTGAGATAGCAGATTGCAGAAAGACAGAGAGAGCTGTGACTCTGTGAGCAACTCAATCTGCCTGCCTGCTTTGCCTGATTTGGG
>JANHFL010010288.1:228272-244995 GCA_032468155.1 Oxyrhabdium leporinum | reverse complement strand
GGCTGGGGTTAAAAATGAAAATGTATAAAACTTTTTCAATTAAAAAAAAAAAAGAGACAGCTATGAGAAGAACACCATTTCCATTTTGGTCTCATGTTGGTTTTGTGAAGCTCTACAGTAGGATGAAGAGAGCACTCTTCCATGTATTACTGTTAGTGAAAGACGACAGCCCCTTGTTGTATGTTTGTTGAGAAGAAGAATAAGTGATCACGGGAAAGCAGATCTAGCTTAACTATGGGGTGATGAATGAAAGAATTAGAATTAGAGTTACAAGCTCAGCAGAGCCACACCAAGAGGCTCAATCACAGTATCTGGACACTCAAATTTATTTTTTTCTTGTAGTTTTTTAAGAAATCTCTCTTCATATAATGTCTCTCTCAAAAAAAAGCCTGACTTCACATTCTCATCTAGTTTTACAAATACCAGGAGTCTCTTTCCAGGAAGAACTATTTTTTTTTAATAAGAGAACCACTATCTGTATTCTGAACAGCAGAGTTCAGTTACTTACGTCACATCTTTTTACTGATCCTGTGTAGCTCAGCTCTAGTCTCTGCAGATATATGAATGTGTGTCACCTCCCTTGGCCCTAAACTAAGAGACCTGTTCAGCCTAAGGAGAAAGTTGGTTGCTTATGGCTGACTAACCAGTATTTCAATTCCTTCCATATGATGTGGTTTTACAAAGCCTCTACACAACCACAACTGTCAGATCTGCAGTGCTCCAGATGGCCACCCTATGGTAGCAAAGAGAGATGGAATAAATTGGCGTCATCTAGTGGTTATTTGGAGTCTTGCAGCTTAGTTCTGGAACTCTGTTCTAGGGACGGACTGCATCCAGTACAGTGCCAACCTATTTGCTTGGCGAACCAAGACACTTATTCCAATAATGCCGACGTGGCCTTAACATAGTGGATTTTGAACTGAAAACATTTTGCATCTCGGATCCCTCAAAACCAGACAAAGGGTCACCTCTTATTCTTCAGAGATTCTTAAAAATCTCACCTTCCATTTTGCACAGCTTTCCCTGAAATGAAAGAGCTCTACTGTGTAATATCAGCATTGAGCATCAGTACTCTTCACTGTACTAAACTCTCACAGAGAAGGAGTCTACCTTTGAATGTCAATTGCTGGGTGAAATATCGGGAGAGCCGTCTTTCTGGACTTGGGGAAGCCTTAGCTTGTTATGGCAAGAGATTCTGGGCATTTCAGCTCTGGTGGGGCAGCCTCTTGGAGCAGCAAACAATGTGCTTTGACCCTATTTTTTCATGCATGCACAGTGTAGGCTTTTTTTTCTATGTGGACCATGCAAAAGAGAGGCCTCTTTCTCTCTGCCCCACATACACCCTTATTGAACTCATATGAACGGTTTCCCTCAGGCAGACACAGGCACACTAGGAGCCTATTGTTCTCCTATAGACATTTACGCATGGCTCAGTCAATGATGCTGGGATAGGGCTCTTTCTTCCTGGATGCATCCCATCATCATAATTAAGAGGGCACCTCAAGAGAAGTGACCAGCTGCAGGTCTTTATCCAAGAATGAGTTGATTGTGCCTGGAGAATCTTCACAGGCAAAGGCAGAGAGCCAGGGCAAGTAGAAAACCAAAACCTCCCTTTACTGTAGAAGGATAATCCTGCATTTAGCCTCAGTTATTTATCTGTAAAATGGAACATAATCAGGTCTGTGTTTTTCCCCATCAGCTATGAAGATCAGTTCTGCAGCAAGAAAAGCTTATTTGTGCTGTGTCGATGTTGCCCATGTCAATGCCAAAGGTATTCTGATGTGACATCTGAAAAAAGAGCTATAAAATTCCTGCTAGGATTGATCCAGCTTATCATTTGCTGACTTTGAGGGATCTCACATCTTCGGGCAAAGTTTCTCTCCATCCTGCAAAACACCAAGAACAAAAGGCAGCCACAACATTTTTCAAGCAGCCTGAGCAGATAGAAAATGGCCTTGTGTATTCAAATCCTCACGTTGTCTTTTTCTATCCCAGCCAAGCTCTGAAAACCAATTTGGCGAGAGTTGAAAGCAATTCCTTTAAACTGGGAAAAAAGCTGGCTAAGCTGGATGCCCTTTGAACTTCTGAACTCAAGCATTTGATTTGCTACCAAGATCCCACCTGCAAAGCTGAACTATGAGAGTTTTCCAGTCCTAAAATAGTTTATTCTAACCTCCGTCTGGAGTCTTCTCTCCATTATCTTGGGTTGAGTAAGTAAGTCCAACCTGTTCCATGGAAAGCACTTTTGAAGTTAGTGTCAAGGCACCTCTTGATCTCAGACTAGGATTTTTTCAGTTTATAGTTGGAAAGAATAGGATCCAATCTTTGCGAGCCAGACACCTATCCAAGTCCGCATGCAATTCCTTACTAAAAAATGATTAAAATAAATAAATCAAAACATATTACGTAGAATAAGTTGCATTACACAATAAAGGTATTTCAACATGCACATTTGGTGAAGATGTTCAAAAATAGCGTAAATGTGGATGTAAGCATGAATTTTCATGCAGTTGATTATGATTCTGCTGTCCCATTGCTCTGACAATGAAATGTTCCAAACAGCGAGCAGGGCAGCAATTCATTCACATTAATCTATGAATGAGGTGCAGCTCCTGATGTGGTTTTGCTCAGGGTGCAGGAAGCATCTTGACATGACATCATTTTTCTGACAGACCAGCATTTCTTTCCCAACATGGGCTGCCACTCTACCTTGCAGCTATTATTACTCGATTCCTGTGTGGGTGAGCAGGCTGATACCACAAATATTGGGGGTTTCCCAACCATATGGAGATGAGAAACTGCTTGTTCCGTGATGTTTGATGTCTTGGCACCCAGGATGTCTGCAGCCTTGACCGTGTCATGGGGCTAGCAAGAACCTGCAATGCTCATGGCGGAGTGGGAGTCAGAGTGTAGACTGTAACCAGCACTATCTGTTCAGAGTTGACTCACCACTCACATATTTACTCACCCTATGAATATGTTTTTTAAGAAAAAGGTCACAACGTGGTTGAGGTAGGACAGTCCCCAAATCAGAATTCTGAAAGGGAAATCAGGGTTTTACACTCTGACAACGTCATCATCCCAGTCTAGACTACATGCCCTGTGCTTGCTATTGGTACTCACCGATACAAGAAAATTTGAAATATGTTTATTTATTCAGTCAATAACCAGCAACACAAAGAAAGAAAAAGAGAGATAAAAGACAGCAAGTACAATCAGGATCAACAGTTAGAAATGCACACAATTACATACAGTACTTACCTGGAGGGGAGATATCATGAGCATTGATACAAGGAGGAAAACCTGAATTGCTTCTACCTTTTGTTTGATAGTTGGATGTCACAGGGGAAAATAATGAGTGACTCTTCTCCAAGCAAAGCTGTTTTGCTACCACTGATAATCCACTAAACACATAGAAAATAATAATCTCTCTTTAACTGGAAGTGTCCTTTTAAAAATCCCTGGAAAAAAAAGACTTCCTTTAAGTTCTTTGCAGATTTTATCAGCATTGCTTGAGGTGGTGGAATGATCTAAAAAGGAGTGGGGGGAGGCTGGGTAGAATCGTGAGAGAGTTGCTGCTATACTTGGGCCTTTAGTCACAGAGATTTGCTCAATCCTGTAAAGTTTTAAAAACATGAAAAGGACAAATGAAGTGTATAAAATGCCTAGAACATCTGGTACACTATCTTCAGGATCTTTGGTATTATTTTAATTTCCTTTGCATTTTCACAAGTTTATTTTTGGCATTTTATTTAAAAATATTTCTCAACCACCCTGCCACTCCTCCTACATAATCTACCTAAGTAGCTATATTTATTATCTTAGAAAAGAGAGTTGGGGGAGTGTAACCTGAGATAATGAGCAATGCCAGGAGTCTGGCTCTGGTTGCCATTTCTGTCAAACAATTATCCTGGTACAGTGTGGACCATATCATGATGCAAAATGTAAATACAGTTCTCAAAAGTCTCTATGTATGGAAAAATGCCATGCCGATAGATCAATATAGAAACACATCCCATCCATAAATTCCTTAATTTATTAAGGTATTATAAACTGGCTATGGAACCAAGTCTTGATCTGGCCCTGATTTGCCCAGAGACTGTGATCTGATCTGTCTCCCTTCCTTTGACCTTTCCACAGTATGCATACCTTGATCTTCAGCCCAGAGCTGATGTCAGAAGTTGGCACGTCTGAGTGAATACCAGGATCCATCTAACTGATGACATTCCAGCTGCCACTGTGGATATCATCAGGGATAATCCATAGCGCAAGAACAACCCTGGAAATACCATTCAGGAATCTGGAACAGAAGAAGGCAAGAAGAGATATGCTAAGACAAACCAACAGCATATGGAGTCTAGTCTGCCATAAGAACAACCTGACTGATGTCTCCAGGGAGCCCAAAAGCAGAGCATGAATACTGTGGCAACCTCCTACAAATATATCCTTCCATGGATTTCATCATATTAAACTACAGGGACAATATAGGTTTGTTACTTCAGATGTCAACTCCGAGTTGGACTGGGTGGGCTTCCAGAGGATGTTTTGCCACTACAGCTTAAAACTATGGAATTTCCTGGGTAAACCAGCTGGAAATTAAGGCAGCTTAATCCACTTTGGTTACTATGATGGTCTGATGGTCTGCAAGTCTAGATATGTCTGCTTCTATATCTCTCCTGGACTAGTTAAAGAAAGGAAGATACATATATCCTAGTTTAACCATTTTTCCTATCTATTGGGCTGAAAGGGGAAAGTAGCTGATTTTTTTTAAAAAATACCTGGTTTAAACAAAGACAAATCTATCGTTTTATTGTACTGCTTTTTTCATGCTTTTTTTCAATGTAGTGGCTAAAAAAAACCCACCTATGCCCAGCTTTTCACCCACTGTTGAACTTGTAAAGAAAATGGCCATGGGTGGCGATGAGCTGTGATTGGAGAGGAGGGGGACATTCCTGCCAGAGTACCTAGTAATCAAGTTGAGCAATTGCCTAAAATGAGCCACAAAGCAGACAAATCAGAAAACATCTCCTGAGCCAGCCCAAGTCAGGAAACATCTCTTCTGATAGATGCACCATAGAAAAGAGGGTGATAAGGAGGACCTCATATTTCCAGTCCTCAAGAAAGAGTCAATAGCCTGAAAAGTTACACACTAAAGTTTCAGCAGGAGAACCTAAATTTGTATGAATTTGTACCTACCTGTAGTGCACCTAGAAACAGTCTTATAGACTCAATATTTAATTACATAGACAGCGTGGAGAGGGGAACATATAAAACATCCATAAAACAGTGTGGAATATGTAAAGTTTAAAAATGTTTACGTAGGACTCAGATTATATTTATTGGTATATCACCGAATTTGATTCTGTGCTGATACTATCTTACTATAAAAGTTGCCTTGGAAAGATTATTGTCTTGAAAAGAAATTAAAAATAAGAAAGAGATGTAATAAAAAATAATTTAAAAAAAACAATAAAGCCCTTTCCATCAGCTGATTTATACTTCATGCTACACCAGTTTTATAAAGCCTCCACTTCCCATAAAACCATTGTTTTGTTTATTTTCTCAACTTCTCTTTGATGCAGACCTCAGCAGCGTCAGTGCCCTGAAATTGGTCTTCTAAGTACAGCTGGTTACCAGCTGTTTCTCTTGTGTTTTAAAAATGTCCTACACTAATGTCGATGGGGTTGTTCCTCAGAATGATACGTTGTACCTCAGGTTGATTATGAAACACAGAACTTCAGGGAAATGGGGTGTTTAAAAAAAATCCTTCTCCCCATGACTTCCTTTTAAAAGAATCAATGGGGCAGAATCACAAGGGAAAAACCCAGATGTCTAACATCATGTTGCTGTTTTTTTTTGACTGGGGCAGTCTAGAAGTATGGTAAAATAAATACATACAAATAAATTTTTTAAAAAATAAAAAAATATTCAACAGACATTTCTTACTGAGTTGGTGATGCAGATCCAGAGATGATCGGATCTATATTAGGCATGGTCTACTGTGCCAGTCAATTTCAAAGATTTTATTTTTAAACACTGCAACTTGTTTGGAATTTGAAGGTTCCCCTGTTGTGTTTTTAAAATATAGCTCTTGTAATAAGAACAAATAAAACTGCTCTCTCTAAAGTATTATTTAATTCTCTGGTCTTCTACCCAAAGCTCTTTATCTGGGAACACCATATTAGAAATTGTAGCTGCATAATCTAAAGCTTTGGGACTTTTGTAGCCCCCAAACTTTTCTAAGTATGGCCTTCCTCACCTTCCCTCTGCTCCTGCCAATTTTTTAAAATTAATTTTAAAAAGGGGTAAAGTTAGAAAATGAGCCAATCATAAAAAATGGTGGACAGAGATTAAGAAAAGTATAACTCTGAATAAGTCCCCTTATCTTGCCATGCCCAAACATGACCCACAAATTTGGTAAAGGATTTTAAAAGGCCTGGAATAAACTACAGCCATCATGCATATTTCCTAAACATCATTCCCTTACATTCTCCAATTACGCATTCCCAAGAAGCAAGACTACAGTAACTCTCAATATATATTGTGGGAAGGAGGCATGTGTGAGGTGTGTTGCTTTTGATAATACAAGAATTAGGATATTATCTTGAGTTAGAAGCTTAGGCTGGAAACTCCATTTGCTGCTGCACAAGTAGGGCTATTGAGTTGGTCTGTGGTATTTCAGTGATGAAAAGAACCAGATGTGATAGCCAGCAACATTTGTCTCGCTTGGCTGCCTTGACAATGAATTTCTAAAATGACGTGTGGCATTTCCATCTTTTCTGGCTAACAAAGTAACCAGCCACTCCAATAATAACCTGGATCTGGGTGCAATTTTTCTCCCTAATCGAAAATGTGTAGATGGGATTATTCAGCAGTGAAAAGGACTAGTTCCATCTGTTAAATTAAACCATGGCACTGAAAATGAGTTCTAATGCAATGTTAGCATTAACTCTGGTTAAAAATGAGAAAAGGAAAACGCTCCCCCCTTTCTTCCTCTTTTGGAGGGAAGAAATAAGTCTGATTTTTGGAGGCTGGGTTTAAGAAGAAAGAAAGGGAGAAATGGCATGTAATACATGTATTACAGAATTAAGTATTTTCTGGACTTTCAATGGCTTTGATATACTTCTTGTTGCAAAAGGATGCATACATTTTCTCTTAACAAACTGATGCACTGAACAGCCAGTCAGGTGGCCTCACTTTAAAATGTTTAGATACCTTATCCAGCTAAGGTTTTCTAAAAAGGGAAACAAATATCTTCCTACTGGTATGAAAATTACATACAGTCCAAGTGCCTGCAGGACTGTCTTCTCTGACCTCATCAACTCATCCAAGGAATCGCCTCATCCCCAACCCCAGAGAAAATTGTGAGTGGAGCACCATGTTCATGAAGTGTGGGGAGCTGAGCTAGGAGATCCTTTTTTAAAATGCCCCCATACTTTGGAGCAGCCTCTCCTTGGAAGCTAGACTAGCTCCTCAACACTGAAAACTTTAAAATTGCACAATCTAAATGATCTGCTAGAACTACACAGTTTTGAACTATAGAACTTTAAATCCTCAAACTAGACATTCTATAACTGCTAGAACCTTTTAGCTACACTTTCCCCCCCAAATTTGAAACTGAAATGAACAAAAAGAGATTCAACCTGGAAATAAGGAGAAATTTTCTAAAGGTGAGAACAATCAACCAGTGGAACAGTTGAGACTTTCAAGAAGAGATTTGTATTTGCAGGTTATTATTATTGTTAGCTGCTGGAACCCTTGGGAGATTCAGTGGCATACAAAACTAATAAATAAATAGGCACATCTCCCTAGCAAGGAGCTATGGTTAATGAAGTCTGGTACTTTAAAAACAACAACAACAACAACTCTGCTCATCTGACATCAAACCCACAGAAAATACCAAAAGGTTGAATTGTAAGCAGCCCAGAGACATTGACTGAGAAATTGAACAAACAAGCAAACTAAGAAAAGGCAAGATGGGCTGCTGGAAGTAGAGCACGCAGCAGCAAGGAGAAGAAGGGCAATATCCACCTTTTTTCCAAGGAATTATGCCAGGTCTAATCCAGGAATCCAGAATCTAGAACATCAGAGAAAAGCTCTTTTTGCAATGCTCCAGCGATGGGGAAAGCGAACTAATAGAAAGCATTTCGAGTGCGGTTGTTTGGAGCACCGTCCGGACCAAGCCTTGCTAAAACCATGAAGTCAGAATCGCCTGTCCGCAAAACACGCTACTCATTCAGCCACTCATCTCTCCCTCACGTTTTCATGAAGTGGAATCTCCCAATTGCTCACCCAACTTCGGTTGGGCTAAGATTTGGTTTTGTTTCCCCCCCAGCTTCGGAACAAATCCCCTTCGACTGGGATTTTTTTCGTCCGATTCTGTTTAAGGTTTACTACCCACATTGAAAGACTCAAAATTGAGTTTCGTTTACTGTTCCAGGCACCTGATTTTTTTTGCACGGAAAAGAAGCTTTCAGCATTCTGCCAGTACAATACAAGAAACTGCTGGGCTGCGCGGCTATGATTTTGTAGCCTATTATTTCCCAATAAACTGAGGAGCGATATGTTGGTCTCTAAGGTCCTGTTGCGATCCAGTTAATATAAGCGAGGCCGCTGCCGCCAGTAGTTGTTCTCCCGTCCCACTCCTGCTCTTTTTGATCGCTCTCACTACGGTATGAGACTTTCAATCAAGCATATATATTTTTTAATGAACAAGGAGACACCCAACTCTCCGTAACGCCCCTCCCCCTTCGGCATTTAATCCCGAAAAATTGCTCTTCCGAGGCTGACCCAAGATCCAGGGAGTTGCCTAGTAAGTTCGAGCCTTGCCGCTACCTGCAACTCGCCGGGTGACTTTGGCCCTCCTCTGGTGTACGTAGAGAGCTAATCACGACCTACCTTGGAGGGTCATTGTGTTGGTTGTTAGCGCTTGGATCCCTCCCCTCCCGTTCCCAGCGTCTATTGCGACGGCTAAGCACTGTTGGGGTAGCCAGAAAGGGCACCTTTTGTAGTCGAGGGCTTGTGTGTGTGGGGATAGCGTTATTCTGTGTTGATATTTTAATCCTTCGGCGTTTTACATTGTATTGATAAGCGGCCTTTGGGAGATACGAATTTGCCACCCACGCCCCTCCTCACGCCCCCTCAGCCTATTGCGGGTCTGCTCCGCCGGCGGGGTGGGAGACAGAAGAGGGAAGAGCCCATGAATCCCGTCCTGCCCCGGCTCGCTGCGAGAGGGGCGGGCAGTCGAAGAAAGGGGCGCACCCCCTGCCGGAGGAAGCGCCGCTGAGCCCGCCGGGCGCCGCGCCTCCTTTCCGCCGCATCCAAGGCACAGCTGGATCGCATCGACAACTGGGCGGGAGGTCGGGCAAGCAAGCAGGCAGGCAGGCGATGGAGGCTGCTCGTCAGCCCCTCTGCTCGACCCGGCTGCCTCCTGCTGCCGCCGTCGCTCGGGCTTCGACAGCCGGCTGAGAGGAGACCTCGCCGCCGTTGCATTCTGGCGCCCGCCTGAGCCGGGAGGTGAGTCCTCTTCCTCAATTCGCCGCTTTCCCGCTGCTTGCCGCCGTCCCGCCAAGCGCGGGGTGGCTTCTTCCCTCTGCATCCCCCAACTCCCTCTTTTGTGGAAGTCCAGGCCTCCCTCGCTCCTCCTGGCCAGAGAGAATCGCCTCTTTCTCCCCCTCCGCAACCCCTCCTCCCCGCTTGCAACTTTTGTCCTCGGCTCCGGGTTGCGGCCTCCGGAGTCTAGCCTATGCCAGGTCGCCCTCGCTTCCTGCTGCCCCCTTTCGCAGACCCTTCGCTGGGTTTGTTTTTTTTCTGCGAGAAAAAAAAATTACCTTGCCTTTCTCTCTTTCTCTCTCTTTCTCCCCACCCACCCCGCCGCTGCCGGGACACCGGAGCCATCGCGCCCGCCCCCCGGGCTGCTTTTTCTCTTTCAAACGTCCTCTCCATCCTTTCTTCCCATTTTAAAGCGCCCCCTCCTGAGCGGACGCCCTCATGTACACAACACACCCCCAGCAAAAGCGAGAGTGGAGAAATCTCTGCGACTGTCCCGATGAGTTATTAACCCGTGATCTTAACGCCTTTGGTTCTTGGATGTTATATTTGCGTCGACTGGTCTTGGTCACCGCTATTGTTGCTGAAGGTTCAGGGAATCCTGTGTTGGAACCGGGCTTCTCTCTCCCAGCTGAAGGGTTTGAGTACTGTAATATACGGTATGCATGCAGCTGCTCTTATTCTTCTGTAGAAAAGTCGGTGGCTCTTGTGAAAAAGAAGTGCGCTCTTTCCCCCCCCCCCTTTTCTTTCAAAAGTCCTGCTGCATCCAGGCAGCCTTATAGCCATGATCCAGTTGCAAGGGCTTTCCAAGCACAAGTAGCAGACAATAGATGAAAATAGCTGAGAAAGCAAACCTTGAGGATGGCTGTGCGTGGTATCAAGTGGGCCAAGACAAGTATGGATGGTTTAAACTCAGACGGCTTTTCAAGTGGTTGGATACATTCCTGGAGGTCAGGTCAATCGGGGAGCTGCTAGTCTTCGAGATTCCCTGATCTGTGAATTGAGGGCACCTGTTTCCAAAGGCCAAGGGCAGAAAAGTAGCAGGAGAGGACTCTCTTCCTCTTGCTTGGGAACACACAGAACCAGCGAGTTTTCCACTGTGAGAAACAAAGTTGAATTAATAGGCTTTGGCCTGTTCCAGATCCTGTTCTTGAGCACAGAGAGGCAGCATAATTAGGCAGAATCTTGGGGATGTTAGTTAGCTTTTACCACTGGGGTGCGGCCTTTCTATGTGAGTTGCCAAAATAACATGCTTTGTCTTGGTCGGGTGCATTTGCCCTTCTCAGTCTGCAAAATATTCTTTTGAACAAATAGAATTTTCTTTTCTAAAATAATTTCTCAGGTGAGGTAGGCAGTGCTTAGGAGGAGGGATTGTAAATTAATGGTAAATTAATTCAAAGCATTTGTTCTCTTAGCAGAGCCCCTGATTAAGGGCTATCTGTGACTCGAGGCATATGGGCCTGTTGGACAGATCTGTCTCTTTCAATGAAAATCTGTTTTTGATCTTCTTGAGAAGAAAACCTAAACTGAAGATGAGGGACTTGGCAGTTATTCAATATAACTGTGTAAAAGGTGAAGGGGAATTAAAAGAAGCCACTAGGACCTGTGGTGGTGGCCTATCTGTATTTAGATCTTTGCACAAGTGGCTGGGAAGTATCCTTTTTTGACATTCAGCCTTTTAATTTTCAGCCTATCCACATTCGACCTTTTCAGGGATTTCAATCAGTTATATGGTTGCCCCAGATTGTAGGATTTGGGCTAGGCATCAAATCAGAGTTGTAATATTAGGCACCAGAAAGAAGCCACATTTCCCTTGATAGTCATCATTTCTTCAGTGAGACAAACCATTGTTTAGGAAAGAGTTGTCCCTCAAGGTATCCAGAGTTATGTCCAGTTTTTTTTTTCTAAACTCATAAAAATAATCTCGTAAGATTAGACCTAAGGTTCACCGGGTCCAGTGGAGTCAACCCTGCCATAGGAAAGTAAACCAATGTCACTCAGATGGCACTGAGTAGGTCTGGAAATCGGTGAAGGCAGGACTTGGAGTCTGAATGATGGCAAGAGTTCAGAAAGACTTGATTCCAGGGATGCAGGCAGCACATGAAACCACGCCCCCTCTGGTCTGCAGAAAAACCTCTCTCCGCAGAATCGATCCCTGGTGCCCAAAAGGTTGGGATGGGGCACTGCTCTTGGAAGACTGAGAATGTGGAAACAAAGCAGAAAAGAACCGCACCTTGTGGTTTAATGATCCAGCAATCCAGCTTTTGACATTAGCAGAAGAGAGGTTTTGACCTTTTCAGTGGTAGCCCTATCATAGAAAATTTACAATAGAAAATTCATTTACTGTTCTCCCCCTTACAAATGAACTTGCAGAATTTGTGGATGAATTTGAATCAGGTTTGAGGGGATGAGATTATTAAGGGTTTTTTTTTTAATATAGGTCATCCTCAACAACAGTTTGTTTAGTGATGAGTCGAAGTTATAACAGCACTGAAAAATATGACCATTTTTCACACTTATGACCATTGTGGCATCCCCATGATCACATGATCAGAATTCAGACGCTTGGCATCTGGTTCATATTTATGATGGTTGCAGTGTCCTGGGGTCATGTGATTACTTTTTGTGACCTCCTCACAGGCAAAATCAGTGGGGAAGCCAGGTTCACTTAACAACAGTGTCAACTAACTTAACAACTGCAGTGATTCACTTAACAACTGGCAAGAAAGGTCATAAAATTTTGGGCCTAACTGTCATATGTTGAGAACTATCTGTAGTATGCATTTTATTGTTTTTAGATAGCATGCTTTGGTAGTTTTATACATAGTATTTTATACTTTTATTTATACCGGTATAATTTTGTTATAATGACTTTGTTTAAATCACTTTGAGATGGCTGCAAAACTCTTTATACATAATATTCGTCCTATTTCTTTAAAAAGCTGTCCATGTGCTTTTCGGCCATCCTACATCCTCTAGTGTTTTTTTATGCATATATGTGTAAGTTTAATACTATCCAGGAACAAAAGACAATTATTGCAGAGACCAAGTCTCTAACTCTTTCCCCTCTGGCCAATTTCTGCTCAAAAGAACTCTTTCCTTCCCCACCCCACCCCACTTGTCACATCACTGAAAAAGAGACTTGAGGAAAAAAGATACTTGCAGCTGGGTGTCATGTGTAACATGAGTTGACGGCCATTACAACATCCTGAAGCAATGAATTCTTTCAGCCAATTGTGTGTTGTGTAGAGTAAAATTTCCTTTTGTTTGCCTTATCACTTCAGCCAGTCAGTTGAACTCTTTGATCTCAAACTTGTGTCATGTTACCAAGATCCATTTTCCTCGATCACATTTCTGTCTCTAGTTCCCAATTCTGTGACATTTGTCCACAGCATAAGCTTTACTCCTATTCATTCAAACAGAGATGGGCCATCTTCTAGCTTTATTCGGTCTCCCTGTCTCTAATGGAATTGAACCATCGGCGGCTGCTAATCTTGATAATGGCATGCCATTCTTAAATCAACCAAGAAAGAGGCTTTTGCTCTCCTACGTTTGTAAGTTTCCGGGATGCGTTTAGTTGCCCAGTGTGGCTGGACTTGTGGTTGAAAGACTGTATGACTGAACATGGTTCTTAGCAACATGAAAAACCTTTGCTTTGTATAATTCTTTGCCAGTGCATTTTTAAATATTGTAGGAAGAAAACATTTAGCTTTCTTTCAGCTGTGATGGAGTGGCTTAGGAGGAATACCTCAAACCACCGTTTTTGTTAAATAACATAAAATTCAGCAAGCGTGTGATCATTTTGCAGGAATCTCGGCATTTGGGAGGGAGCTGGTTGACTGCAACTTGGTCAAGGTTTTGTCTTCTTTTGCTTTAGAAAGGCCAGGTGATTCTGCATTCTTGGAAAGATCTGTTTAATCTAGATGCGTTGTTGGGAAACGTCTCTACAATGAAAGCCTCTAGAGAGATAATAACAATTCCCATCCGCCCCCATCTAGACCTGGACTGTTTTTTTTCAGAAACTTTTGAGCGGCCTTCCGCTCAAAAGTGTCCCCCGTTCCCATCCCCAGCTGCTCTTTGCTTGCTGCGCTGCCAGCTAGGGATCCCCTTCCTCATTTGTTTATGTGCAAATTAATTAGGGGTTCTTTGAAAAGTACCTATGAATCATCCTTCCCCCAATTCAGTCTTTCATAAACTCCCACTAGGTAGGAAATCATTTCCCTCCTCTTTGAGTAATTTGCTTTCCCAAAGCCTCTTGCCAAATCTCAAGCCAGCAACAAAAACCATCTGTTGTAATCTGTGGCCAGCACAACTGCGGTTCCTCGGACTTCTGGCCTCGAATGTCCTAGAGTTGTCAGGGAGCTCTGGTTTTGATTAAACCAGTCAGGCAGCAGTTGTTATCCTGCCCTATGCCGCACATGTCCCCAAGATGGGTAAATTAACAGCTGGATGGCAAGATTTAGCATTTAAAAATCAGACCAGGAAGATATAGCTATTCTCCACCCACTCATGCTATTTAAGAATTGAAGGAATTCTCTTCAGCTAGGATGACTTCATCCATTATAAGCCATCTCTCTGCCCTACCCTGTAACTCCTACAGATAGTCTTAACTTCCATAGGACAGGAAGTGCTTCGTGGTAGTTGGCTTCTGAACAAAGATCCCTTCTTGGCTCCTTGTGCCAAGGAACAGAGGTCAATGAGGGTGAGTGGACAAAAAGAGTCCATGCTCTCTGTTAAAATATCCAGATAGCAGAAAACAGAAGTGGGTTAATGCAGAAACCAATACCCAGCAGGTCTCTGGCATTTGCCTCTGGTGTTCCAGATAGGAAGCAGATGTTGGCCCTTAAATGGAATAAATAGGCCATAGCTTCAACTTCAAGTAGAAGCATGCTTCCTGATTTGTGATTGGAATAGCAGCTAATGGTACATGTGAAGAAAGACTATATACTGCTTCTTGCTAATAAAATTTCTCTTAATATTATCATGCTTCAAGTTCAAAAGCTGTCTTCTTCTTTGTTTATTTTTAAGCTGCACCTTACACTGTTCAGGCTGGAGAAGACTACTGGCTGCTAACGATGGCAGCCCCTTTCTGCCCTTATTTAGCGATGGAGTGTGTATATACTGCTCTTACTCATGAGAGGGTGCAGGTTGGAACATCTCAGGAAAGGTGCAAAGCAACTAGTTGTATTCAGGCAAGATGCCACTTTTGATTTGGAAGTGGAGAGGAACAAAGTTCAGAGGATGTGTCTTGGATACAATTAATGGAAAATTGTGGGAAAATATTTTGGTGTTTTTTTTAGATAACTCATTGCATGAAGACTGCAGCACTTTGTCAGTACAGATCAGTGAGCCCCTTTCCTTATTTTTACAGGCATACCAAGTAGATGAGTTCATTTAGCAGTTTATAATAGTAATGTGCAGTTTCAGATCTGAAGGATGTTTCAGAATATAAAAGTAAGCACATGTGGCAATTTTTGGCAATTCCTTGAACGAAACATAGTTTTTCTTTGCAGCTGTGCGGGATATTCTGAAAGACTGACCCCTCCCCCCTTCTCTGTCTGTCTGTCTCTCTCTTACTATTTTCAAGGAAATCTCTTCAGGGAAATGAGCATCTTAAATTATCTTCTTTAGCTGTGCATTGCAAATTAAGAACAGTAAGAAGTACTGTATTGTTTCACAAAGTGGTACAATTTTTCAATATAGTAAGAAAAGTCTAGGCATCTTAGTAACATAGTTTGATAAACTATGATTAGAAGATCAGCAAAGATGGACACAGTTCAGTGAGGAACTGTCATCTGTTGGAAAAAAAGCAGACATTTTTAGAGGGCAACAGTGAGTATTCATTTCGGTTCAAAAGGTTTAAAAAGAGTATAGGAAAGCTGCAACAAAAGTAAGAAAAGGAACATTGAAAATAAACTAGAATTTTGGGGAAATATGTCAAGGAGAACATAGAACACGAAGGTAGAAATTAGTTATTTAAAAACTCAGGAAAGTAGATATATGGTTAAAGATTAATTCTATGGTTAAATAGTAAACTTTCAACTAATGGGTGGAACAAGTAAAAAGGAGCAGATCTCTTTCACTGAGCTTATCCAGAGAATGTTGAATAATGTCAGGAATGCTAGATAGCAAATACCACATTTTGGAGTAGAGGTATCTATCCAAAGCATATACCTAAAGAAGTCTTATATTATCCAAAAGTGGCATTCTGTTACAAAGCTGTAAGAACAATGGACACTATCTCCTGTGGAGAAATGGAAGATCTCCTTTATTCTTTAGATAAGTTGAAGAGATATCTGGCTCCAGTTGCAGATTCTTTTCAGGAAAAAGGATAAGAAAGTTCTTGTCGGTGGGTTGCATCTGCTCCATCACATGTTTCCTCTGTGCTCCTATGTGATTTTCACACAGATTTCCCAGATGGACCTTCAAAACTTTCACTAAGGAGCAGAGGAATGGAAGAGCAGGGAAGGGGGGGGGGGAATTAGGGCCACTAGGAGGAGAGAAACCATAACTGTCCTGAAGAGGGGGAGGGAGAATGAAAACAGGAAAGGTGCAAACATTGTTCTGCCTTACAATGAATATCAGAAGTGAGTGGGATGGAGAAGCCACAGAAAGTAAAGGATGAAAGGAATGCTTCTGGGATCTGCTTTCCATAAAGGTTCAGTAGAAATGTGGAGAAAAGAGCCTTAAGAAGGGAAAATAGCCACGTAAAAGAGCCTTAAGAAGAGAGAATAGCTACGTTAGCTTCTGTTGAGCTTCAGAACGGGATGGGCAGCCGAGGAAGAATTCAGGAGAGACAAATGCTGTCTGTTGCATCATAAGGAGAACAGAAGGGCCAAGAAGACTAAAACAAAACCTCATTTATGTATGCATTTTTCCCTGCAGCTTACTTTACTGTAAAAAACAATCATTCCACGGAACATCTTTCAAAAATGCAGAGTTTGCTTTCTGACCTGTAATACAGGTCATACAAAAACCACCCTCTGAACTAACCACATGACGAGATGCAAGAAGAGTGTTGAGCACTTTATTGTGCAATTGCCCTGTTTTTTCAGAAAACTTTAATGAGGATCCAGATGATGTGTCATGTGTCCTTTAGAATCCTTTTATGCCTTCTCTCTCTCTCTCTCTCTCTCTCTCTCTCTCTCTCTCTCTCTCTCTCTCTCTCTCTCTC
>JANHFL010010288.1:211527-223423 GCA_032468155.1 Oxyrhabdium leporinum | reverse complement strand
ACCGCTAGATTGAATCAGCAGAAGTGGCCTGCAGTTCAACACTCTAACCACTGCGCCACCTAGGCTCATTTTTTTTTTTAAAAAGAAGGCCTGCAAATTGGGCCTTTTCAAAGTATTTAAAAGCCCATTATGATAGTGTTGGAAGTTAGCACGCACCCCTCTCCTAGACAAAAGAAATATTTTAGGAAATATTACAAAGGCAGAATATTTCCCCTAAAATAGAAATATAACATGGAGGCAGAGCTGAGTTCCCCCCCACACCTTTGTTAAGGACTGAGCCAGCCTTTTGTTCTTCCAAAGCTACCATAATGGGCTTTTAAATACTTTTGCCATTTGAATAAGCTAGGCATTCTTAGAAATAAAAATAACAAGGCTGAACTGATCTACACATACCTATAAGGAATCCGACTGCTTCTCTCTGCTTCTGAAACTGCGGCTGCCTAATGCAGCCGGAAATGGCAGGAGGCGGGGTGGGGCCAGCCAGGAGTGGGATTTGGGGGTTCGCCGAACTATACAGAATCTTAGCTAGAGGACTGCCCGAACCCTTGCGAGCCTCCAGCAGCCCACCCCTGCCTCATTTCCATTGAAAGTTGTCTATCGTGAGCCTGCGGAAGTACCACTATCTATGGAAGACAGGCCAGTATCTGGGCAGTCCCAGTCTAGTACTGTACATATAAACCAATACATCATCCAGGTGAATTAATATTTTAAGGTACAATTGATGAAGATGCACTACTTTTGGATTCAGTGGACCTTCTGTTGTATTATAACATTTTTCAAAGAGCCCCTTGACTGCAAAGGCAAGGTAAATATGTGAGGATTATGGGATGAGAGTCTTATTAGTAAACACTTCTCTTCATGCAAGAGAAAGTGTGGAGCTATTGCAGTAGTAGGGAAGGACAAGACTAACTACCACCAAGTCACATAGATCAGCCTGATAATCCAAGGTGCTGTAGCTCACTAAATACTTCTAGGATGATTGCTCTGCAGGTTTAATATGTACATTTTGAATTTCAGTCTTGCAAATTTTAACATCTCAATGTGACTCCCATCTCCTTCAAGTTAGATGGCAACCTGCAGAAAGCTACTCTTATTGGGGAATCCTCCTTCTCATGTTACTATCAGGAGCTAAGGATTCCTTTCCATATCCTGTTTTGACGACATCATGAGCTTGGATCTGCGTGTCTCTTTGATTTTTAATAAGTCTTCAGAGGTAATTTTTCCCAGTTAAACCAAACAATATATAACATTATACTGGGAAATTGTTTGTTGTATGTACTCCCTGCAAAATGTCATGTTTGAATGCTCTTATGTCCAGTTGATAATAATATCCCCATAGTATATATCCTGTGTGGCATTTTATCTTGCATTGACCACCAGGAGACAATAAGTAGTCAGTTTCATTCTTACTAGAAATCATTAGAAGTAGAGGCCGATCTTATTTTATGGGGTTTAAACTTCTGCCGGGAACTGTACTTGTGGGCCTTGATATTTTGGATTATATAAAATGCATTAGCTTTAGGAGCTATCTAGATTCTGGTGAAGGACAATCACTTGGAATCATGTTTTACAGAATGGAAACTAAGGATGAGACATGTTACTGACTTAAAAGCTTCTGTATATTTTTATGACTGAGCTTTGATGGGGGAACCTGTGACTTCAAGACCAACAAGAACCCTCATCCTAATGTCCTGCAGGTTTTATTGTCAACTGGCTCTTCAGATGCTGTAGGTCCACCAGTTTTTAGGCTGTCTCCCTAGGATTCACTTCCTCTTCTGCTATGGACCTGTGAATAAAAAGAAGAGAAAGAAAGTGTGTGTGTGTGTGTGTTTTTAGGTGACAAAAGATTCTAATCCTGCTGAGTGAGATTTCTACTGGTGGTGTGATAAGACACTTCAGCTCTTTGCTTCTCCCATGATATGAGAACTGAGGTTGTATTAAACTAACTTATTCTATTTGTACAATGCTTTTCTTGTATAAGATAATGCACCTCTCAGCTTGTGTTGAGTTATAGTGTATGAAGGCTGGCATTTATTTCCAGCCAAGCTATCTGCAGCATACAAGCAGGCACAGAGGGTTACTGCATTACTTTGCAACACCAGTCAACTACTTCTGCTCTTCTTGTAATTGTCCCTTGTGCTTAAATATGCAAAGTCATGTGAAGTTCCCTGTTGGTTTTGCCCTCTGGTGTGCAGGGTTGTATACGTAATTAACGGCTGGCAGCTTGTACCGTTGGAGCAAAGTTAGTCTTTTCTGCTGTGGTACTCAGGCTTCACTCAGCTTTTAGTTGGGCCGTGTGCTTCCTTCTTTGCTAGATTGGTGTATTCAAGTTACTTCCTTTGCTCTCAAATTGTGATCCACTTCTACTTTGGCTTGATGCTCAGGTATTTTTGAAAACACTTGCCTACTTTTTCTCTCTTAGGCTCCCTTTCAACTTTGTTGAGTCTAATATTCTTCTAAACATCTTAACTTTGCTGGCTTTTTCTGACAGAATGTGGCAAGATTGCTTTCTCTGGCTTGAAATGCTCTTTTCCCTGTTTTTTTTAGTAGTTGATTCTCCACTCCAAAACAAGTCTTCCTTCTTGCTGCTGCTGCTTCTGGTGACTCAACAGCCTGAAGCCATAGGCTGGGACGTGCCTGAATATGATTTTTGGGCTGGCTATGCTGGTACATCTTGGCATTCTGGGTTAGTGCAGTTATTTTAGCCGGTTACGTTGCTTGTGACCAGCTGGTTTCTTCACTGAGTAAGCCACTTTCCAGGTAGGAAAAAACCAAGGATGGGAGATCTGTCCGAAGAGCCCTCTATCAAAGTAAGATTGGAAACATTTGAAGATTTGAAGAGGAGAGGGAGGGGTGTCTTCGTTCCTAGAACTGCCGCAGTCTTGTGAGCCAAAGTTGTAAAACTTCTACTTTTAGATGGATCAGAAAGCACTGATTCTCTTTCTGCCCCTCAGTACAGTTGTCTGTAATTTTTTAAAGTGCTTTTAAATAAGTTGCAAGTAGCCATTTGTGTGATGAGTGGTCACTTTGAGGATCATTACCACCACTCCTTGCAGGTGCAACTCTCAGAAAGGTGAGGATTATGTACAGTCCATACCATACTGGTTTTCCTTATATAAGCACAAGCAGTGTCAATAAGTGACTAGCACCCATAGCCTGTTGGTATGTAGGAGAAAATGTCTTACATATCTTACATGTCTTACACTCAGATCACTGAAGGCTGTAGAAGTGTGTGGTGTATTGGTTCATTTGATATTGCATGCATAGGAATAGGTGACTTGCATATGATTGATCCCCTCATCCCAGATAGTTCAGAGGAATCTTTGCAACATAGCTTTACAAGAGAAGAGAGACTTCTTCTTTTGCTATTGTATAGCCAACCCCATGTTGTTCTCCCATGTCCTTGGGTCTGGCATTCTGAATGTGTGTCTTTAAATAAAATTAGGCAGTCTCCATAATTTCAAACAATGGAGTGTACACAGGTCCCTCTTCACAACTATTAGGATGTTTGGCAACTCTGAAGCTGCCTAATTTTATTTTTTTAAGAATCATAGTTGGAAGGGGCAGTGTAGGCCTATGAATACATTCCCTCACTTAGTTCTGGAATCCAAATTAAAATATTCCACACAGGTCAATGTGTAGACTCTACTTTCACATATCTGGTGAAGAGAAATCCACCACTACTCGGGGTCTTTTTTCCTATTCTCAGACTGTTCTTATTGTTAGGATTTATTTTTCCTGAAATTCGTTTGGAATTGGACCTCTAATTTAAGTCGAATGTTTTGTGTCCTGCATTGTGGAATGAGACAAGCCTTGTCCTCCTTCTGTGTTGCAGTCATGCGGTATGTGAGGAGTGCCAATTTATCTTATGTCAAGCATCTTTTCTCAAGAGTATACGTTCTCAGTACCTTCAATCTCTTTCCATAGTTCTCTGGTCAATTTAGTTGATCTTCTTTGAACCTATTCTAATGTCTGTGGACACTTTTTAAAGTATGATACCCAGGATTAGCAACGATAATTGAGATGTCTGGCCAAAGGAGAATAGAGTGGAATAATTCTTCCTCATGATTTGGAAATGATACTTCTTTTAAGGCAGCCTAAAGTAGCATTCACTGTCATTGTAGCCATATCACACTGTTAGCTCCTATATAGTTTGTAGTCACTTACTTATCTTTTTTGCAAACAATATTAAGCTTTTGGTCATGTGATTTTCTAAGTGAAGAATTTCACACTTCCTCCTGTTAAATTTCAGTTACTTTCATTCCATTTAACTAGACTACCAGATTATTAGTAGTATTATGTGCGAGTAATCTACAATGTCTCAAAGGTGCTTTTTCAAAAGGCAACTAGACTTATGTTTTTGGTTTTTTTTTCTCTTGAGGAAAGATATTTCACCTCTCATCCTGGAAGCTTCATCTTCTTTTTCTTCACTTCATGTCTTCTTTTTCTTCAAGAGAAAAAGTTGCCATTTGAAAAAGCACCTTTGAGACAATCACAACCTGGATGACTGAGAATCTCGATAGATGTAATCTACAGTTAGACTCACAGTCTAAGACTGGTGAAAACTTACTGTGGTTCATTACACAGTCAGCCAGATGTATATGGATATGGCATTTTTATCCACCCATCGAATCCTTCCCAAGGACCTAAGATAGTAAGATGTTGTTGTTTGATGGGATTAAACATATTTTAAGCTGTTCCAAGTAAAACTGCCTTTTGCAATTGATTGGAAGTAATTTTGTCAATGCTGATGGTGTTCACATGTTGCTGGATGATTTGGGATTGCACCCAAGGTGCCTATTACTATTATTTTGCCTTTTAGAGTACTAGCTGTCCAAGCTATCTTGTATCATCTGCAAATTTGGCAAGCATTTCCTCCACCACTTCATCTATATCATCAGGAAAATGATTGAACAGTAGAGGAGTGATCGTTGTGGCACTCCATTCATTTCCTGTCTTCAATTTTATATAGGTAGAACTGTTAATCTGCAGATTTTGAATTGTTTTAATGTTTTGATTTTTTTAAAGAAAGAGATAAGTAAGCTGGCATTCTGCAAAAGACCAGCCTCAAGCATAATTTATACTTCTGCAATGTGTTAGGGACCCATCTAGAGTCCATTTCATTTTTTGTTCTAAAAATGAAATAAAATCCAGGGTTTTGTCTGCCTTCTGGTGCCACACTCACCCTAGAACCATTTTGTGAGTGCTCATATAATTCTCACAGAGTTCCATATATGATCAAGACTCTCAAAGGTGGGTTCCCTGCTTTAAGTTAAAAGTTGGGGAACTCTTATCTGATCTTCCAGATTTTGAACAACCTTAGAAGTCATCTTATTTTCTTTAAGCATCCATGAAACATCTGTATACTCTTGAGCTTTGACTTGTTTCTAAGAACACGAACTAGCATCCTATGTGCTGCATGAAAATGTAGATTGCTTCTCAGGGCTCTTGTATTGGCTGACACAGGATCTCGCCATCTGGCATAAGATCACCCTTGTCCTCTGTAATATTTGCAATTGCAACCATAGACCAGAACAAGTTTGTTTACTTCAATGTTTAGCAAGTCATGCTACAGTTAATCTCAATTATTTTGATTGCTTTAGTTTTAGTTCTCTGCTATGTTCCCAATAATTGCTTCTTTTATTGTATTTTTTGGTTACTTATGTCCTCTCTAAATTGCAGACCTGAAGCTTGCACAGAATATTCTGAACATAATAAAATTGGGCTTTGGTTGTGTTTATGGAAGGCCAAATCTGTCCAAACTGACAGGTATACTCTGTACTACTACCGGTATCTGGGAATACTGTACTTTGCATGGGTTCAACCAAGATGGGTAACTTAGCTGAGAGAAAAGTATTGTAAAAAGCCTTGATTGGCCAAAGCGATGTTGGGTGGCAAATATAAATATGGGCTGATCTGTCCACAGATTGTGACTTGGAATGTAGGAGGAATAAAGGAGAAAGAACATACGTTAACAATGAAAGGAGAGAAAAGAAAAAAAATACTGCATCTCTGTGAAATTAAGAGAATGGGGAGCAGAAGTTTTCTTAACTGTTCATGTATTTTTCTGAACTCAGTGGCTAATGCACAAGCCCAAGAAAACGTGTAACTTCTTTAAAGGGTAGCCAACAGGTAGAGGGAGAACCTACGCTGGATTTTTGCCTGGTTCACATCTGAATGAATGTCTCTCATTAGTCTGATCTTTTAGGGTAGAATTGATGAATACATGCAGGGAAGTGAATGCTATTCGTACAATAAAATTAAAATTAATTTCTAACATAATGAATAAAAAGTGGAATGGAAACCTCTTGGGGAAAAATACAATTATGTGATAAAGTTCCACAGAAATGTGTAAAATTACAGTAATGGAAAATATGAAAAAGGATGCTTGATGGAATGATTAAGTAAAAGAGGCTGTTGTTAAGAAAAATGCATATACAAAAATGACTGATGCAGTGACAGAGAAAAAATATATTTGTAAAGCATATGGACAGAAGAAAGATAGTTGTGAAGAATGTAGTCAGTGACAGCAGAGAACCATTAAGATTACTGTAAAAGGGCAGAGAAAATGCAAAATGCTTCTGATTAAAATAAAAAATAGTTTGGGAAATACTCCAGGTGAAGAGGTCTAACCAAGGAGCCCCCATCAGTTTGAAGGGAATTAAAATGATTGGATGATGTGGGATGTACTCTAACTCAAATAAGGGAATTTTTGAAGTAGTATTTTAGAGATTTTCTGTGGGAATGACTTGTCGAAGAATGGTTTTAAACAGTATAAATGTTAGTGTTTAATTAAAAAAAGGGTGAGTATGTTGAGAAATGATAAGGCTACAGGTGCAGCTGGTGTAACTGGAGAAATGTTTAAATATGGATGTGGTTTGCTAACTTGAGTGGCATGACTTGTGCAACATGTGTAAAGACAAGCTGTATCTGATGCTTGGAAGAATCAATTATTGTTCCCATGTACAAAAGAAAAGTAGCAAAAGTGAAAAAATGCACAAGAGAGATTTAGTATGTTAATTGTATTTAGTATGTTAATTGATTTAATGTGTTAATACGAGCCCTGTGGCGCAGTGGTTAGAATGCAGCATTGCAGGCAAAAATCTGCCGACTGCCAGCAGTTCAAGCCTGGCTGGCTCAAAGTTGACTCAGTGTTCCAGCCTTCCAAGTTTGGTAAAATGAAGACCCAGATTATTAAGGACAGTGCGCTGACTCTATAAACCACTTAGAAAAGACTGTAAAGCACTATGGTCTATTTCTATTAATTGTGCCTCGGAAGGCATTTGGTGGTTTTCTGATCAAAAAGGTACAAGAGTATAAGTAAGCAATACTTGGGGCGTGCAGGATGGAAATCTGTGCAAGTAATATTTACTGTTTATCAAGTCACCGCCAAGTGTAAGGAAGAAAATTTATTGCATAGTTGTTGGTTTAGAAAACCATGTGATCAGATGAATAGAATTGAATGATGGAATATTTTGTATGAATTTGGAATGGAGGATAACTTGCTGAATTGAGAGAATATACGATGAAATTCATACAGAAATAAACAAATGAAATGATTGTCCAGTGGTTCACACTGAGCAGCCAGTGCAAATAGGTATAATATAAAAATGTATTTTTTTAAATAAATGTATAAGGAATGCTTGTGTTTAACACCATGAGGTGTGTTGTTGGTTGGGTATGTGGAGATGTACCTACTTTTAATAGGCAGTAAGCATCTGATGCTGTGTTTTTCCCTCAGAAACTGAATGGTATGCTAGAGCATATTATGCAACTAGAGTTATGGATATGAAAATTAATGTATCAAAAACCAAAGCAGATGTGTTGGACATGGAAAATGTAGTGAACAAGCATAATTGAAATATAAATGGCAAAAAACAGAGCATCTATATTAAATTGTGTACAGTGTTTGGAAAAATGAATTTTTAAGATGTCCAAATGCTGGTAAAAGAGGAGAAGGCAGCATGTATGAGGAACGAAGGAAACAATATCTTTGTGTATAAAAGTGTGCTTCTTCTAGTTTGGTTACCCAGAAGTAAAATTTTCACAAGAGGCATAAAAGTTGAATAACCTATTTAAGAAACATTCATGATAAAACAAGAAATGGTCTCAAGAATGAATGTAGATTGAACACAAAATGAATGACCAGAATTTTTTTTAAAAAAAATATGTGTTGAAGTGATTTGATAATCTGGAGGGGAAAAATGAGGACTGAATTGCAAAATAAATGAAGCAAGGAAGAATGATTTGGTTGAGAAGAGGAGAAGGCAGAGTGGCTAGATACAGTTAATAAGACTGCTTACCTTGAAAGGAAATAGCTGGAAAGACATATATATATAAAAAATATTGCTATATTTTTAAACTCTATTTTTATTATAATGTTAATTTTTAAAAAGATAGCTAGCCAACTTCACAAATAGGGCTACCATAATAGCAAAGATAACTGCTCTGGACATTAATTTGGCAGGTATGGATTTAAGTTGATTCCACCGGGGAAGTCATTTCCCCAGGGGTGGCAATAGACTGAATCAAATGTCATGCAAACCTGGACTGAGTGTAAGTTAAGTATTCATATAACCGTGCTTATTTATATAGTTATGGATTCTTATCAGCTATTATTGGTACATCTGTATTTTCAATTCATCACTGATTCAGAAGAATCCAGCAGAGAGGAATTAACAAAAAATATTTGCAATTTAAAACAAAGTAAAACAATGTCTTTACTTACTGTACAGTGCATAATCTTATCACGAATCTTAATCTTCCATTATACTAATAGGGCAGTTCTTTGGGATTCTACAGAAGTCTTAACTTTACATTTCCATCAGCCTCTTGAGGACAGTTTCACCCAACGGGTACTGTAGGTGGGACTCGCTTCCAAAGAAGAAATTCAAGCTAACCAAACTAGTATTGGGTGATCAGATATGCTATCTTCCAAGTCATTTCTACATCCTTAGCATTTAAAAAGTTGAGCGATAGGAAAATCAACCTGGCATGTAATCAGGTGAATTTTGCTCTGGGCATGTCCCTTGACATATTAATGGTCTATGAAGTGGGAATCTAGTTCTTTTATAGCACTTTTCCCTACTTCTATCAATTGGCCATTGCATTTCCTGGCACTAAAGGCATATAAATTTAATAAATAAATAATTGAACTTTTATGATCAGATATATTTTGCCCAAGTTCTCCACTACCCCTTTCCCTCATACCAAATGTTTTCAGATGCTGGTAAGATTAGTGTTATAATCCATCTTTGGATACTCAGACATTTGTTGTGCAGTGAATGAAAAAAAAACCCATTTCAGCAGTTTTTGTAATGGAAAAAGTGATCGTGTACAGTATTCAGAC
Organism: Oxyrhabdium leporinum; assembly: GCA_032468155.1. Taxonomy (NCBI): domain Eukaryota; kingdom Metazoa; phylum Chordata; class Lepidosauria; order Squamata; family Cyclocoridae; genus Oxyrhabdium; species Oxyrhabdium leporinum. The sequence goes on along the minus strand of JANHFL010010288.1, from coordinate 214,074 downwards.
ATGTTGCCAACCATTTTCAATGCAATCCTTCTAGTAATTTGTCACTGCATTGAAAGTCTTATGTGAGTCCTTTTTACCCTGTAACACTGACATCTGTAGGCACCATTAGTGATTCTTCAACATTCTGTTTTCAGTCATTGCTCTTTTAACAGTTCTGCTTGGCATTTAATAAAACCCATTTTTCTGTGCCCGCAACTGTAATGTTCATTTATTAGATTTTTATTCCACCCCTTTTTTAATCATCTCAAGTTAGCATACATACCTAAATGTTCCAGCTTCCCACAACAACCTTATGAGGTGGCTTGCACTGTTAAAGAGTGACTATCCCAAAATCACCCAGCTGCCTTTCATGACTAAGGGAAAACTGGAACTTGATCTGTTGGTTTCTAGCCTAGCATCTTAGCCACTAGACCAAACTGGCTCTAGATCCTTTGGGACAACCTTTTGGAGAATGACAACTTTATTGATATGGCTGATATAGAGAAGTACAGAGCGATGGTATAAAACAGATACAGCTATATCGGGTGTATGGATTGAAGGATCTGGGATTTTCCATTTCTTCTCAGTTCTGGGAAATGGGTGGGGGTGGTGGAGTTTTTCAGTAATTGTAAGTAGAGGCAGCACCAGCATGACCCACAGAAAGGGCTTCGGTGCATAAAAGTGCATCCTTCTCTGCGTGTGTTCATGGGCCGTATTGGTCCTTTCAATTCAATGGATTTTTGCAGTCAATGTATCATCCAACTCTTGATACCAAAAGTGGGGGGGGGGAATTAAACTACAGCAGCTGAAAGAGTGAAATTAGCAGATCTGGTTCGGGGACTCTTGAATGAGCAAAAGGTTTGGAATCCAAGGAAATCAAGGCCATACTAATCTTGGCCATGATTTGTTCTGCTTGTTTGTTCAAATTTTAAGAATGTTACACTGCTTTGCTACATAGGGCTGTAAGCAGCGTACAAAACAGGAGTAATAGCAATGAAGTACCGTGGTTTGAAACGAAACACCTAATTCAATGAAACAGTGAATTCTCACAGTACTGTCTAATGCACAGGTGTCAAACCTGTGGCATCACATTGCAGCCACGTGTCGTTTCACAATATTTTCTCCATTCACGGAGCTGGGGTGGGTGTGGCCTGGGCGTGACACATCTGGCCCATGGGCTGCCAGTTTGGCATCCCTGGTCTAATCTCTATGTATATAGACATTAGGTTGTATGGCTGTAGTAGTATTAGTATCCTTCTAATCTTCCTTACTGCCCCCTCTTATTAGTATTATTATTATGAATAGTATTACTCTGTTGCTTTACATGTACACCGAGAGCTTCTGCGCAGAAGACAAATCCCTTGTGTGTCTAATCACGCTTAGCCAAATAAAGTATTCTAATTCTGAATTCTAGTTTGGATAAAAGCAAGGTACAAAAAGGCTTTTGTGAACTGCTTTAGTCATTGAATCTCCGAAGACCTTCTGGAAAAGCCAGGTCCAACCCTTCTTAGGAGCCACTGGCCTCCACAGCAGGGTGGTGCACAGGAGTAGAGCTACCACCAAGCATGCCAACCTCTTTGTCTCCTCCCACTGTAAATCACAAGAGAAGGAAACTCTCCAGAAGCTTTCTCTAGTCACCTGATTTGGCCGGGTAAAATGTACCTGGGTTAGGTAGACTCAAAAATACCAGTCCATGTAATTTTTCTTTCTTCCTGTAATCAGTGGAGGAACAAGCTATATATCCCAGCAGTAAAATTTGTTCTCAGCTTCTCTGCTCCATATATTGTCCTTTGGGAACCAAAATTGGACTCACATGGCTTTTTGCTATTACCAAATTGAAATGTTATCTTTCCATCCTCAATGCTGAAGAAAACTATACTTGCATAAAAATGTGCTATCCCCATCATGGATCCCTACCCTATCTAATTAAAATTTCTGAAAATGCCTAACTCCCCTGTAAGGTAGACTGACCATGTGTCCATTATTATAAAGGACAGTCTTTATTCAGTCAGCTTCCTTTAGTTTTATTTAAAAACAGCGTTATTTGTCCTTTATTTTGGTCATTTAACTTTTACCATACAAATGGCATCACTTAAACGCATAGTCATTCACATTCTTCTAAAAACATAAGATTTTGAATGCTCTTTCAGGGAAGGGGAAGGGGAGGAGGAAAGGAAAGGAAAGGATTCCTTACCTGAATTCTAATTATATGGCAAAGCTTTATGATGTAGAAGTGATTTCCCACATTTGTGGAAGGTTGCCAGAAAGGATCTGAATTTATGGGTTCCATATGTTGATCTCTACTTTCCTCATACAAATCTAATTATGTACGGAGCCAAATAAATGAACTGGGATTCTCTTTGTAAGCTTGCTTAGATTCTCTCATATTTTATCCTGTACTGTATTGTAATAAGCGGTCTGTACAACCTTCAAATCCACAGGTTTGTGTTTTCTCCTTCACTTTGACTCTCAGTAAAATAGTTTGCTTTTCTTTTTTTTTTATTGAAAAAGTTTTATACATAAAAGATTTTCATTTTTTAACCCCAGCCCCCTTCCCATCCACCCCTC
>JANHFL010010288.1:195250-211427 GCA_032468155.1 Oxyrhabdium leporinum | reverse complement strand
AAAATATATCACCACATCTCTTGGAAGCTGTCTTTGTCTTGCAACCCAAGAGTTAACTCGATAAGCTTTGTCAATCAAGGTAATAATATGTTCAGGACTCTCCTCAATTATGACAGATAAGACTTCAGCACAAATTTCTCTTAGGTTTTCACGATTAGTCTCTTGCAGACCCCTCAATCTCAAGGCAAATTCCATTGACCGGTACTGCTGTAAAATTAGTTCTTCTTGAATCTTAGCTGTATTATCACTCATCTCTTCCACTTTTTGTTCCAAAGATAGATTTGCTTCATTAATTTCATCAACCCTGTCATTCAGTTCAATAGATATTTTGGCCAAGCTTGAAAGAGCTGAGACAAATTCACCTCTTAATTCCTCCTTATTATGTCGCATCATATCTTTAAGTGCAATTATTTCTTCAGAAATTTCTTTAAATCTTTTATTTAAAGCATCTGTGTGCGCATTCATCGTTTCCTTTATGAACTCTTTCAATTCACTGAAATCCTTCTGATAATTCTCCGTGCTCTGCGTCTCCGCCGAACGCTGCCCTCCTTGAGCCGCTGCAGGAGAACCTCCCCTGGGCACCGCTGTCCTGGCTTGTCTAGCAGCCATCTTTAAGCGGAGAAGTGATTAAAAACTTTTTTCCAACCCGCGCGCAAGAGTCCAAAAACTGTTGAAATTACTCCCCTTTTTCTTTTTTTCTTATGTCCCACCAGCTCCGGTCACGGCAGCTAAGTCCCTTTAAGAAAGGCACTTTCGTTTCTCGCTTTCGTTTCTCGCTTTCACTTTCTCAGCGAGGTCTTTAGCGCCATGTTAAGCCTCCCTCCAGCAAAGTTCCTTACGTAACGATGTTGCCTCGGGGCTATGTAAAAGAAAATACTTGCAGTTCAAAGTCGCCCTGTTTTCACTCCGTCTGCTACCGTACTTTTAAAAACTTCTTATTGAAGGCAGAGGTGGTCACTGGATTTTGTTCTGCCGAAGCAGAAGCGTTCCAGACCTGGAATTCGAGCGGGCAGTAAAGAGGGGGACCCACACCCTTCACGCCCCTAAAACGAAATCAGGGGCGCCCAGGGGGCCCTGCCCTAGCCCGCTCAGATCTCCTATTCCTCTATTCCCGAGGAGTAGAATTATAAGCCGTGAAAACAGCCGATAGACGCTGTTTTTCGGCTTTACGGAGTCATAGAACAGACAGATCCCAAAAGATCGTCCTCAACCCAGCGTTGCCAAACCGGAAGTTTGCTTTTCATATGTAACCCTTTTTCTGAATATATAAATTTACTCAGTGTATTAATTGCTTTTGCTTCTTCAAAGTCTTTCATCTGTGGTACAAGAGACATTTCATATTCATGCCTTTCCAAAAACTACAGTTCTTGGCAGTCTTTGCTTCAAACACAAACTTTCCTGGAGGCTTTTTTTTAGTATTTTTTTATTTTGATATTTTATTTTCAGAATCTGCAGATTTTAAACTGATGCCCCCTTATAGACTGATATTTGCACAAACAAATTCTACTTTAGTTATACAGATGTTGGATAAATGAATACAAAATGATGAATTCAAAATTTATTTGTCCAAATAACAGAATAACAGAGTTGGAAGGGACCTTGGGCGTCTTCTAGTTCAACCCCCTGCTCAGCCCTATACCACTTCAGACAAATGATTATAGAACATTCTGATTTCTACTATTGCATCTTTTGTTTTTTCATTTTCCAATAGAATGGGCTAGACACTATTATTCTTAAACATTATCTAGATTTTGGCAGCTTTAAAAGACAGAGAACCATAGCAGTTATGAGCATGAACTAGTTCATTTATAGCAGCATAAACATTTTGCTCTCGGGCCCCCTTCTCAATTTTAATAATTGATTACGAAAGAGCATTAATTTGTGTGGAACATACAGTATTTATCAATATTTGCTGTATTAAAAATTAAAGTTGATGCATTTGTAGAATATGTATTGAACCATGTAAAAATGACATTAAACCCATTAGATATTAATATAAATACAATGTTTTTCATGACAACATTTTTATAACTACAATTAGAAAAAAAACATAATGACATTCTTTTAAATTTTTGCAAATCTCTTCAATATCTGGCAAAATAATTATGATTTTGCAGACCACTCAGAGGGTCTTGGGGGAACCCCAGCCTCTCCCTCTCTCCCTCCCTCTCTCTCTTTCTCTCCCTCCCTCCCCCTCTCCCTTCGGTCCCTCTCCCTCTCCCTCCGTCTACAATAGTCTCAACTTCCTTGAGATTAATGTCAAGAACCTGCCTTTCTTATGTTGAAGGCCCAACAACATCTGTGGGAAATGTGGATCAAAAAAGTGAATGCAATCAAAGCCTTGTTCCTTTGTCCCATCTTCATTTTTGACCCTCTTTGTGCATACCACTGAGTAGATCTATTCAATGACCTGTTTCCTATATGTGAATATTTACTGCTGTTCAACTGGAGTCTGATAATTATTTGATGCTTTTACACATCTACTGTCAACAAAAGCAAAACTTTAACCAAAAGGCTGAGTAAAAACAGGAAATGAGGTCTAGTGCAGAGGTTTGGAACCTGTTATTTTTTAAAAAGATGACAAAATCTCTGATTAAGAAACAAGGCTCCAGTAGGGTAATAGAAAATCGGCTTCATCTGAGTGATTTTCCCCCTTTTGTCTTTCATCAAACTGCCTATCAAATTCTTGGGAAAACCTAGGGTTTCATGGAGTACAATTTGAAAACCCTAGTCTTGTGTTAGCCCTCACTCTAATTGCTCTAGTATTTAAGTTGTAATAAGCAGAAATTTTTCATGATATCTTTAATTACAATTTAAAAGTTATTCTGAAGCAGGGTAACTTTGGGTGACTGACTTCTTAGAGAACTATTGCACATTTAAAAGGAACACAAGTATCACTTTAAAAAAAAAGAAAACAAATATCTTCATCTTCTTAAAATAAGCATGCATTTTGTAAATAAAGGCTGCTGTTGTCATATCACAAATTGAAAACCTTTTTAATTTTTTTAAAAGCCCCAAAGATGAATCACTCCTCAAAGTAAAGCGAATGCACCACCTAATTCTACCCTAGCTTAAATTTGAGGAGTATCTGTGAAAGGGAATAAATGTTGACATGTTTATTATGGCATCATTACACAAATAATGTACATTACAGGCTTGTGTGGAATATCAAGTTGCCAGTACATGTCAGTTGAGTGATGAAGTCATGATACATATCTAGCTTAAAGTTCTTGAACACAGGATTGACTTTCTGTAGCTTTGTTTGTTTGTTTAATTCAATTTCTATATTACAATTAAAAATGTTACAAGCATTTTAAAACAGTAAAAACACTAAGCCTAGATATATGGCCGGTCAGCAATACAGCCAGGAAACGGGGCCCAAAATGCATTCAGCAGCCCAGCCATGGGAGCCCAGCCAAGTTTGTAGGGCCTTATGAAAGGCTAACAGGTTGGGGCCATCTGATTTCCAAAGGGAGGATGTTCCGTAGAGCAGGGGCTGCTGTAGAAAAAGTTCATCTTCTGGTCTCCGCCAGCTGACAGGATCTGCAGTATGCCCGTTCTGCTTGATCTGGTTGGACAGGTAGAGATTTTTGGAAAAAGGCAATTCCTCGGGTATCTTGGGTAACATGTATTGCTAAGTCTGGTGTAGAAACTGAGAATGACGCCAATAATCACATCACTATGGAAGGGTGGCCTGTGCTATATAGCTTCTTCAAACCTCATTAACCATGAATCAAGTCACCAACATTGCCCTAATGTCAGAACTCAAATATAGATGTAGTCTTCGACTTACAACTACAACACTCAGCCCAAAATTTCTGTTGCAAAGCAAGGCAGATGTTAAGTAAGTTTTGCCCCATTTTACAATCTTTCTTTGCCGTAGTTCTTAAGCAAATCACTACAGAATCATGCATTCTTTAAGCAAATCTGGCTTCCCCCACTGACTTTGCATTTCAGAAGATGTCTGGGAAGGTTTCAAATGGTGATCGCATGACCCCAGGACAGTGTAACTGTCATAAATATGTGCAGTTGGCCAGGTGCCCAAATTTTGGTCACATGACCATACAGGTGCTGCAGTAATGGTAAATGTAAAAAATGGTCACAAGCCACTTTTTTCAGTGCCATTGTAACTTCAAACAGTCACTAAATGAATAGTTGTAAGTCGAGGGCTACCTGTAAAATGAAATATGAGGCAAACTGATTTTTCAAGAACTTCAAAGCCTTTGCGTTAATCCGTGTCTGTTTGTGTATCAGTGAAAGACTTTGTGAAAGAATATGGATAGGAAAGTACCATTTTCTGTTTTATTCCATTCCCTCACCCATATATTGGAGACATTAGAGCTGTGAAATAGTAGAGGTCTCTACTTCAGAAAAGTTAAACTAACATATAGGTAGTTCTCAATTTATGACCATTAATTTAACAACCATTTGAAGTTACAACAGGACTGGAAAAAGAATGATTTACGACTAGTCCTCACACTTATGGCTGTCACAGCATCCTGGCAGTTACATAATCGAAATTTGGGCAGTTGGCAATCAACAGAAGTTTACAATAGTTGCAGCATCCTTGGGTCACATGATGGCCATTTATAATCTTCCCAGGGGGCTTCCAACAAACAAAGCCAACGTGGGAAGCCAGATTCACTTAACAACCACAGTGATTCATTTATCAACCTTGGCAAAAAAAAGGTTTCAAAATCAGGCATGACTCACAACAATGGAATCACTTAGCAATGGAAGTGCCAGTTCCAATTGTCATAAGTTGAGGACTACCTGGACCTAAAGTCTGTATTTACATGTGGAAAATCTGGCCACTTACATGTAAGTGCCATGCTGAGAAACTGCCTTTTCTTCTGAAGTTATCAAGTACGTACCGTGGAAAAAGGAAGAATGTGGTAACCAGATGTTCCAAGTGCTCCATATCTGTCCTGTTAGGAAATGAATCTGTCATTTAGAAGTCTGGCTATCCAGAAATCAAATAGAGCTCAGACACACAGAGCTTTGGGATCCTCACTCGCTATTCTGCAGAATGGATTTTCTCTTGCCTTGTGTGCCAAATAGGTAGATGATACTGATCAATTCGGAAACAAGTTTAGTAGACTTGCCCACTTACACAGTTCTGTGGCTGTACTATCAAAGTCCTTCTCGATGTCAAATTCCCACAAAATGTCATTACCCAATGCTCAATGCAGTGTTGGCCTACCAAATGAGAACTTTAAAAGGCCTTGTCTGCCCCATTTTCCCCCCACCAGGGCTCCTCTATCTATGGGTCACATATACAGAAACCATAATTATTGGCTCCTGAACTCACCTTCCCAACATTTCTGAACTACAGGAATGGCTGCAGAAGGCGCACGGTTTTAATAACTTGGGTGTTAGGGAGCTTACAATCTAATCTACATTAAAGACAGGCAACAAGACTTAACTGCATTTGATTCTTATTATGGAAAATGCAAATATATAGTACAGTAATTCTGTTTAGATTGGCATGCAGCCTGTTAGCCTTCTTAAGATTTTTGAATTACATTTTTATGAATTTGGACAATTGTTGTATTGTGCATTTGGACAACTTGTTCATTTATATCAAAAGCTTTGTACTCCATACTGAGAATATTTGGAGAGTTGCAGTTATGACTGCTGTCCAGTTTCAACTCAAAAAATGTGCCTTTCATCTAAGGCTTGGTTTGGGCTAGTTGGACCATTGCATTTTCTTGCATTTCCAGCTAGTGTTGAGATGGGTCCAGCTAGTGTTGAATTTATTTTGTTTTCTTGGAACCCTGTAGTATCAGGGACATAAAGTATATTCTAAGCTTTTCCTATTTTTATTGTAAATTTGGTCTTAATCTTGATTCAACTTACTAAGAAAGTATTTCACTTAAATTTAGCATATTTCTTCTTGCATACTTGTTATGCCTTTAGTACTCTACCTCCTTTGCTTCTTCTCAGACTACAATGCTGCTGCAGGTGTTTTAGGGTGACCTATCTATGAGCAACAGATTTTGTCAAACTTCCTTTGTTGAATTGAGATTCTACCTGATCTGTCTCTCAATCACATGGAAAAACAGAGATTACGAATGCATCTTTAAACAGCACCTTCTTTTCTGTGTACTGAAAGGTAGTTGGCTCAATCTTTTAACTCTTGTTCAGTTTGCTTATAACAACTCAGTTCATACATCTACTTAGATGTCATTTAGGCCACCTATAATTACCATCTACTCCTGCTGGAAATACTATGAGGCCTTCTCCCATTCCAGAGACCTCATTTTCTCCAAGTTATTTAGCACTTCCTGAAGAATCAATTGGTCCATGCAAAGGCCTATCATCATCACCACCTTCCATTGGTGATGGAGATGATTCTGGTCTGGTTTTGTACCAGATTTCTTCCCTGTGACTATCTAAAGAGATGGGTGCCAAACTTATTGGACCCTTTCCCATAATCGCATTGATCAATCCTGTGGCATTTTGTTGGCAGCTTCTAGGCCTGGAATGCTTCTCCATATCCCATCTTGGTATATGAGGTGCATATTGGATTGCAGCATTAGATCAATGAACCAGAAAACCTACAGGAGCAATTACCCCAGACAAATGCATTTGAGGAGGTCATCCTGGAAAAGACTGCTTGTAGTACCCTATTTTTCTGAAGTGGCGGGAGCTAAGATCAGAAAGCAGAGGCTCTCCATCATGGTGCCTATGCTATAGAACAGCCTCCCTCTAAAAATTATAAGACTGGCCTCCTCTTCAATGCCCTTCTGGAAGCTTTTAAAAACAGATTTCCTAGAGGGCCTCTGGCTACCTATTTTTTATGATTAGGTTTTATAATGATTGTCTTGGATGTATTGTGCAATGTGTTTTTATTATTTTTTAATCATTGTGGAAGTTTTACTATAGCATGCCATATATATATATGAATCTGGGGCTTTTCTTTTCCTTCTACTAAAGCTTTAAATGAATTGTAGATCTAGTCTGCTTTGAGCACTCTGAGTGAATTGCCACCAAAATATGTGTGACTCTATTCAGCTACTACAGCATATAAAAAGAATATTCCCACCATTGAATCAAGGTATTCCCTACTTGTGGGTGTCTCCATAGGCAAAACAGTCTTGTTCATTTGGACTTAAATCCTGATGCATACCTGAGTCTGCAAAGCACCGCTTCTTGGAGACGACAAATATGGGTGTGGAGAATGGAGCTGCCTCCTGCTCAAAAGTATGTAAGTAGTAGCTTCTCACTACATCAGCCTGCAATTCCAAGGGCTTAGATAAGGGCATTGGAAATATTTGGAAAATGTGGTTCCAATAAAGCTGTTGCCATGTGGCATTCGTACTTGGAGACAAGGTGCTTGTGTTAGGCTCTTTCTGTTATGTGCTATAGAAACAGCAGATGATCCCCTGCCAAAACTTCAAAGGAAGGAGCATGGAAAATAGCCGCACACACCCACTTACCTATTTTGCTAATATGAAGGAGTGAACAAAGCATAATTATTTTCCTGAAGCATTTTTGCTACTTCACTCAAGCCGGGAATAACTTTTAGTGAGCTGAAGATCATTTACACTCCTTTGGACAGGCATTCTCCCTCAGTGTACGATGACACTTTTGCAAATCATCAGAGGTTGGAAACTTGCGAAATGATGGAGGAGTGGTGGCCAATGGTGAAATAATATGCATCTGTATGCCGCTCAGAAGGTAATGCCTCCCCCACACCACTTTCAGGATTTTTAAATTGCCAAAGGCCGGTGATAAAAGAGCTTTCTTGCAGTTCTTTGTTTTTTATTTGTTTCTTAGAGCCCTAATGTCTTCCATTCTTCCTAATATTATATTTTTTCTTATGCCCTCTGTTGTATATTGTATTTTTTCTGATGCTCCCTGTTTCAGGAATGCATTTCAACATTCAGTTTCCTCCTTCCTCCTCTTCCTTTCGTTACTCACTTTTTTACACATGATTTTAAAAATGTTAATTCATCATCACATGTACCCAAATGACATGTGCATGTAAAACTGCCATTACAGTATGTTGTAAAAGGTATCTAGAAAGCTATAATGATCTATTTTTAGTAGAAAACATTGCTGTTTTTGTACAGCTATATTAGTGAAAAAGTAAGGAGAGAATGGCTGATCTTGAATGGCTATTCAAGGTGCAAAATGTATCTTATGGGCCTCAAATAATTCAGCTCTACCTCTTGCAACCCCAAGAACAGGTTCCCTAAAATCATCTCAGCTCCAAATTTTGGTCCATTTAGAGTGCGGTGACTTGATGGAGGTTAAGATGCAAAATAAGTTTTTCAGAGGCTTAAGACATTAATTTCTTCCTTTTATCCTCCTCCCTGCCCCAAATCAAACTAACTTTGGATTCTGTCCCTGAGTACTTTAGTGAAGCCCTTTACATTCCATGCAAAGCCCGAGAACACCTGAAACTGACATACTGTACAGTACACCTCAAGCTAAATACAATCCAAAAAGGTGTGTTATTTTATCAGATGCTACTATTAAGCTTCTTCATCTTCTCTTCCCACTTCTATCCACACATCTTTTCCTTCTGTATAGCTTTATCTCTCCCGGTTGGGTTTCTGTTCCTGTTTTTAATCTGATTTAGAGAGGAGGTGTTGATCTAATTTGTATCAACCCCAATGCCCACAGGAGGCATGGTATATGTATGTGCAGATGTCTACATGTATAGTTGGGCATGGTCTAATCTGGAATGGAAAAAGTGTTTGGGGCGAAGATAAGGAAGTACTGGGGCTTCCTTCTTTGTGTATATAACCAGTTCTCGGATAAAATAGGTTTGAGTCTTGGGAGGGTTTGAACAAGATCTTCTTTGTATTGTCATCTCTGCAGCCACTCTACAGAGGAACTGCTTTCTATGGGAAAGTCAGAAAGTCTCATAAGCAAAGCTAAGCTAGATAAAAGCAGACTCTGCAATGGACACTGAGCAAGAGATAAATAAGATAATATCGCTAGGAAACGGTGATTCAAAACTTAACAGCCTTAAGTTGCAATTTAGCTGCTATGCCATCCCAGTACTGTAGCTCTTGATATTCAGTTGTTTTCTTTTCTCTATGATGGTCTGGGACTGTTAACTTTTTAGCATCTTTGGATGGAATGGCTTATATATGCATGAGTGAAACTTGAGAACCTGTTATGTTTGGCTAGACTTTATAGAGAATACAGTAGGTATGGCAGGAAGAAGAATTTATTCATTTTTCATTGCTCAGTGATCAAGTTGTGACTCAGGCCTTTTCTGACTCACAATGCAACTGATTCTAAAGAAATGATAAGGTGTATTGTGTGATCTGACAAATCCTTCCTTTAAAAACCTGCCAGTCATAAACTCAGGTACTTTAGAAAAACACACTGTGTCAGCTTCAGTCTACACCCTAACACCCACTCCTGTACCCCCAAGCCTTCAAAACAGCAATAATATTGACCAGTTCCACAGTATTATGATAACTCCTGAAAACATGAATAAATTGGAAATAGTTGCAAGCATTTGAACGCTTTCACTCAGGAAAGCCTCTCTCCTGTTCCTAAACAAACTCTAGGTTGTTTTTAAAGAAGCAAACTGAGAGGTAAGCAATCGGGTTTAGTTCTTAGCATTTAAAAAAAAAACCCTGACATATGATTGCCTGATTTGGATGTTTTATTCTAAACTTGAAAGGCATATATTGGGGAAGGAGGACCCATTGACACTTGTATACTTACCCATTCAAAACCCTTCCCTATGTTATTTTTCACCCAGTTACACATTGATAATTTTGGCATCCATCTTGTGGAAAAATGAGCTAAAGTGGTTGGAAGAATATGACCTGGAAAAGTGACAGTGAAGGGAAGTATTCACTACCCTTAATCAATTTTTTCCTGGCCCCTTTTTTGCTCATATGGCTCCTTTGAAGCGAACTTAAAGTCATGGGCCCTGGGTTTGCCTTGTGATGCTTGGCTCATTTACTTATTTTCCTTTCTTGTTTCCTGAGTAAAAGAAAGAATCAGTAGTAGGCATGCTGAACTCATAAGGCTCCAGTTCTAAACAATGGAGTGCTTTGTAGACCAGTCTTGCACTCTTTTCAAACAAAACCTCTCATTCACAAGACAATTCTGCCTAAAGAACTCTGGAAGAGCTAATATCCTTCATGGCTTTATTTTAGCGCGGCATGCGCCTGTTGAAAGGAGAGCATTCTTTATGAGCAGAGCTCCATTCAGCCCGGAGGAACTCAACAGGCCTCTCCCCCCATGGAGCAACATGTTTTCATAAAGCCGCCTTTTTCCAGTAAGACATCTTTGTTTTCTAGTTAAAGTGGCGGCTGGCTGACTTCCGCAAGCCAAATGTATGGGCAATGTGGATCAAGAAACTGAGGTGCACATGAAAAGAAAAATGCCAGAATGATTGCTGGCAGCTGGCAGCCAGATAACGAGGAGCCTTTGGCCTCTGCTGAGTGGCTGGCTAACTCGTGTGGCCGCCTCAAGATGGACAGACAGGGATGGAACAGACAATGGCCTACTCCCATAGTTAGGTTGCTTAGAACTTGAGTTAATTTGAAGCTTAAAATTTAAAGTCCTCTCCTTCACTGAACATCAAATCAAATCTTTATTATGATCATAGACCAGCATATCAAAATGTAATACTAATTAAATGGTAAACGACAGGCAACTGACCCTTTTATGACACTTGCAATGAATAACCTCCTAATGGTGAGCTGTCCCTCATATGTCCTCTCTAGGAAAGAGCAAGGTCAAAGAGTCCTTGTCCATCTTTCTTGCTTTGAAAGAGTGAGTTCATAGACAGAACTTACATGGATATTCCTTCGTCTGTAGCCCCTGTTGAGATGAAGGTGTCAATGCCATAGCATGCTAGAAGCCAAGAGCAATTTTGCTATGAAATGTTTCATGCAGAACAAGACTTCACTTACCTGAAAAGAATTTTTTGTTTCTCTGATAATTTACCTGTAAAAGGAGAAGATTATCTTTAGACCAGGGCTGTCAAACTCCCAGCCCATGGGCCAAATGCGTCACGCGCTGGCCACGGCCATGCCCAGTTTAGCGAAGGGGGGGAAAAGTCCCAATACATCGTGTGACGCCGCTGTGACAACATGAGTTTGACACTCCTGCTTTAGACATACTGGCTACAGTAATAGAGGCTGGTGATGTTTTCCTCTGCCTTCTCTTCCTGGTTTTGGGGGCTGGAGTCTTAAATTCAGGATTGTCTTCTTTTGGATTAGATTCTGATTTGAAGACGAGATGTTGACTGGTTGTTCAAAGTTGTAAGAAGCAAGTAAGCACGCTGGGAGTTCCCTTCAGCCTCCCTTGACCTTCTTGGGAACTCCGTTGGGACTCCTGGCCTTCTGCCAATTTTGTTGGACGGGCAGCCAGTATCTTGCTTTTCATTGACTCCTGCTCTGCACCACAGTAAAGTGATACAGAGCAGGCATTGCTAAGTACGAAATACTGAAGTCCTAAGTTCAAGCATTTCTTGTGCTTATTTAGCACAGGACAGACTGGGGCTGTCCAAGACTAGGAGAATTTCCAATTCTAAATGCAGCCTGTACATCAGATTTGAATCTGTTCTACAGACATAATTCTAGAGGCTACAAGACTGCCTTGCTATGTATCTCAGGGTAGCTGGCAGACTGATTCCTGTGAGCTGCTTGAGGAAATTTACTCAGGCTCTGAAAGGTTGCATGCGATTCTCGTTGGCCCTTTATGCCAGAATAATAGCCTCCAAATATCATATGTTTATGAAAAGCTATTTTTTGTATTCTGAGTGTTTCATATATATAATTAAAAACCTGTTTGGGTTCAATTGTGGGTTTTCTTTTTTAAATCCTGAAAATCTGGATTGTGTGACCTTCATATATGATGCAGCCTGAGAACATTTGCGTGATTCCTGTTTTACTACTCTGGCCCTTTGCAGCTATCCCTCTGGCTTTGGAGATTTCGGTAGGCATTGCCCACTCAATTGGAATATATCTCCAGTCATAGGAGGTAGGGCCTGTCCTATAGCCACCTTGCTACCTTCTTCAGTCACTTTGAGGGCATCTTTTGCTGCTCCCTCAAAGAACGGCCAGATGATAACTCCTCAACCTTTTTCTCTTTTCCATGAAAAGTAAACAGAATAAGGAAGAAATCAGATCAAATGCTCCTGGGCACTGCTTTTGCTACCCTCATTGTCTAGGGATGTCAGCAGAGAGGTATGGAAGCTTCAGTGCACTGGTTGACTCAGTGGGGAGATGGAGTGCAGCAGCAAGAATATTTGCATGGTAGCACAACGTTTCTGCAAAGAGTAGAAAGAGCAAGGCTAGTGGCTACATGGAAGAACTTGTAACTCACTTGCTCCTTCTCCTTTAAGCTAGACATAAGTATTTTATCAATGCAGAGCCAATTCTTACACACATAAACTCAGTTTGGTTAAACTAAGCCATTAAAAACACTGTCAACGTCTTTAAAAGTTCTACCAGACATAAATATACTCAAATTATACTGTGTATAATCTGTTGATCTGAAGATGTTTTTCCCTTCTGGGGTTGCAAGCCTGCTCCATGCACTGAGCTGAAGCACACAAGTAAACTAGTTGCCCCTGGAGATTCTCAGAAACTGAGTGAGGAGGTTCCCAAAATTATGAAACTGAGTGTTTGTGGAAGTATGTGCGTGCATGTGTGGGTGGGTGTATGTGTAGGCACAAGTCTCTACTAGGACAGAGCAATATTCTCTCTGTGGCTAGATGAAGATAAGCCAAGCAAGCTCTTGGCAGCTGTAAGAAATGGCAGAACTGGAGTCAGTTGGATCTATAAACAAAGCAAAGCTGGAAGCAATTTGGATAGCTATTCAAATATGGAACACCTATGGCTCTTCTGTTCTTCTGATGTTAGAGAAACTTGGGATATCAATGTTGTGTCATATTAACTCAAATTTGGAGAATGCTACTCTTCTGTTGCCAATAATAATACTTTTCAGTTCACAAATCAAGGATATTTCTATAAATTGGGCAAGAGTTGTCTGAAATGTGTCTTTTTTCAAAAGGCAAGAAAAGACAGCACAGTTGCCTTTTGAAAAAGCAACTTTGAGAAATTATGATCTGGATGATTGAGAATCTCCACAGACATTTGGGCCCTTCCCTCTCTCTCTTTAGGGATTTGATGTTGCAGGGAATCCTGTGACTGAAATATAAAAAGATGATATACGTTATTTATAGGTTAATGCTTATAGATTTATTTTAAAGACATGGGCTTATCCAGACCGCCCATTTGTCCCTTAGCTTGAATAGCAATATTATGTCACTTAGATTTATATACCGCTTTATAGTGTTTTACAGCCCTCTCTAAGCGGTTTACAGAATCAGCATATTGCCCCCAACAATCTGGGTCCTCATTTTACCCACCTCCAAAGGACAGAAGGCTGAATCAACCTTGAGCCTGGTGGGATTTGAACTACCAAATTGCAGTCAGCCGATAGTCAGCAGAAGTGGCCTGCAGTACAGCACTCTAACCACTGCGCCATCGAGGCTCTTATAAGCCAACAACCATTTTTGGAGGGTGAGAAGAACAGTGTTGCTCTGTACTCAACCAAAGAGTTAAATACAATTAATACAATCAGTTAAATCTACAGTTAACATGGCCTCTAATATTTTCTAGAGATACCTTTCCAACCATGCTTTAATACCACTGCACTGAAAGAGTTGTCTTCTAAGCTTCCTGGTTGAAACCCCAGCAGAAATGTCCGCGTGTTATCATTATTTTTCTTGTCCTTTGTTTTTTCCCTGTGTTTTTTAAATAGAGTAGCTCGAGAAGACATGAGAGGCCAACAAGGCTGTAAGAAAAAAAATATTAAGCTGGCCATTGTATTTCCGTGTTATATAAATTTTGATGCTTCACTTCTGTACTGTATATGTAAATTCAATTTAATTTTGCATTATTAACCATATGTACACAGCGCGCATACACACATACACATTCAAACACCTCTGCATCTATACAATAACATAGAAGTATACATCTCCAGGAAGACTCATAATTGCACAGAGAGCACATCAGTTGGGACATTGTCCAGTGGGAGGATGTGATTGCCTATTGTCCAGACTGAGTCACTTGCAAGCTATTGCTAAAGTTTAGGAAAGATTGTCTTAAGCCATTTTAGAATCAATCTGACAAGAGCAGGACAGAAGCAGCTTTAGAGTGCAATGTGGATAAGCCCCGTGATTGACTTAACCTAACAACCCTTTAATCTGAAGTTTTAAAGCTGGTCCCTTGGGAGAGAAATATGCAACACTAAGACTATACAACAACCTGTCAAAACCAATAGACCACCACGATCAGAAGTCATTTCTTCTCTCTTATTCTGTAACTGCTGCTAGAACTGAGTCCCGGATATGGCATCATAGCTGTGGGGAGTTACTGGCTGAGATGTGCACCATCTAAGGAAATGGGGGGGGGATACATTTTTATACATAGTAGAAATAATAATTGTAAACACTGCTCTTTATGATCCCCTTAATGTATTTCTTTCTTCTACCCTCCCATACAATGGCCTTCACCTTATTGGTAATATACTGTGTATAATCAACTGCATTAGACTAAGGTCAAACCAAGTACTGTACTGATGTTCTCTGCTATAAAGTTGATAGCAAAAGGTGTCGGATGGGCAATCAAAGTATAATCGGTGCAGAATCTAATCAGTGTTTACAATCTGAAAAAAGGGGAGGGAACTGAAACATTGGAGTCTCTGAACAGTGGAATTTTATCAGGCTACGTTTTGCACCTGTCAAAATCTTCTTGTTGATGCAAAAGTTCACAGAAAGGGGGGAGGGGGAGATTCCTCTGTACCTAAAATTAGAAGTGAACTATGTTTTAACCTCCTTAATCATCATCACATTGTAAAATGTTGATTTCATTGTTTTATGTGTTGATCACATGCCTCTGGTAAATTGTTCCTTTAGTTTTCAGTTTCTTGCACAGTATGTCGCAATACTTACTTGCATTTATTACTGAATTATGTAGAGGGAGGGAAAAAAGGAAAGAGTTGCAGTACTCCTTTGGGAGGAAAGGTGAATTTTCTGATCTGGCCAATAAAAGCTATAGCCACCTGGCTTCATCTGAATTGCTTTTTTTTTTCCTAAGTTGAGTCCAATGATACAATTTGAATAATCGCAATAAATGTGTGTCCACCACAGAGCCACCCCTTTGTCTTAATACATCTCTGTATGTATTCTAAAATTAAAAATCTCATCCCTTCTGTGCATGGCTGACATATTGCATTATGCCATCAGTTATTTATTAAACAAGCCCTAGAGTCCTGCTGAACTATAAACCATGATTAATAAACTACAGAACCTGGGTTCCACATAGCATACTAATTAAAAAAAGTAATCACATTTCTGCTTAGTGCGTTTTGTGTATCCTCTGTGTGTGTTTTTGTGCATATGCATTAGTATGCCTGTACGTAGATTTAAAAAAATCACTGAAGTTTAAAAATAAATTTTAAGTCCAAGCAGTTCATTTATTATTTTCTAGCACAGTAAATTGGGGCACTTGAAATTTGATTACTTTAAGGCAGTAATGGAAAACCTGTAGCTTTCCAGATGTAACATAATACATTTCAAAAGCATTGTGGTATAGTGATTAAGAGGTTGGACTAGAAGCAGGGAGACTTGGCTCTAGTCTGCCCTCAGTTATAGAACCTCTCTGGGTGACTTTGGGTAATTACTCCTTGCACCTTCCTCAAAGAATTGTGGAGGGGAAATAAAAAGAAAAGATGAGATACAAATAAAATCAACAAACTACAATCCCCAGCATGCCAAACCTTTGCTCATTTTGTGGAATACAAATTCTATAAATCTGGCATATGTTTTCAAATTGAAGAATGATTCTGACAAATATTTTGGGAGTAATAATTGGGATACCATTTGTTAGCAACATTTCTGAATAAGATGTTATTTTATAAGAAATTAAAATTAAATAATTTATCATGGTGAAGTATTTAGCATAATAACACGTTATTTCCCATGATATAAAGTCATATTAAAACTTTAAAAATGGGAGAAATTTATTAGCAATATTTCTCACAATTGGCAATGCTGGCTAAGGATAATAGGAGAGTGTTTAAAACATTTGAACTTGAAAAATTGCCAAACATGAGGGGGGGGGGGGGAAGGAAAAATAAATTAATTAACAATATAATTTATTTTAATTATATTTTG
>JANHFL010010288.1:173842-195150 GCA_032468155.1 Oxyrhabdium leporinum | reverse complement strand
TTTTGTATCAGAGTTTCTTGTTTAAGTAATTTAATCGTTCTTGGGCCAGAATTTTGAAGTCTAGAGATGTTTTTGCACAAGGGAAAATATATATTTTTTATATTCAAAATGACCTATGATGTAGATGTATTTACTATTATGTCCTTCACTTAAAAAAAAAAAGAGCTCTAATTAATTGTTTGGGCATGGTTTTACATATGTCCAACAATCCTTATCCACTCCAAAATTATATCATATAAAATACTCAAAAAATCAGCTGCAATTCAGTCTTTTCACTTTACCACAGGAATGTTAGCATACCTCAATGCTCTTCCTGCTGCAATTTTGGAGGGCCATTACAAAAAAAAGTCCCCTGTGAGCTAAGACGGTGTCTATGTGGTCTAGGAGCTGTTGAAACATCAGCTGATGTACTGCTATATTTTACCATCTATAATAGGGTTGTCAAACTCCCAGCCCAAGGGTCGGCTGTGTCGGCCATGCCTGGTTTAGCAAAGGGGAAAAAAATCCAGATACGTTACGTGATGCTACCATGATGACATGAGCTTGACACCCCTGATCTATAAGGACTCAATGATCCGCCTCATAACTCCTTAACTGATAAAACACCAGGGAAATTCCGATTTTTTTAATGTATAGTTGTTAGCAGATCTGTATGATTTGGTTTCTCTGTTCATAGCTAACTTTTGTTATACTGCCTATAAAATTAGCCAGACTTCAATTATCCATTGAAGAATCCACTAGCAATTGTAATGTTTTATCTTGTTTTTTTACTTTATTTTTAATATGTTGTTGTTAGTTCATATTCTTTAATAATTTGAAGCTTTGGCCAAATGTCTTTTTTAATTGCTAAGCTTTGGGGAGAAGCCATTCTTATGTTCACAATTTTTTCTTGATAACCGTGGGTCAGAAAACTTGCTACATTTGATGGAACCTGACTACAAGATCAAGTTCCATGATAGTAACCTTTATGCACTGATGATGTTACCAAATTTGGGTAGTGAAACATCTGCAAGAAAACAACCAAGCTCAGAGTGCACTGAGGGCCCCTCACTTTAACCCTGAGCTACAAATATTATCTTCTATATGTAACTCTTTTCATGTAATGTCCATCAAATACAGTGGGACTTAGGCACAAGATTGGGATTAATGCAAGATAACCTCTTCCAAGTTATCTTCTTCCAAAAGATAAACCCGATGGGAGTATGGTAGGGAGCAATAGATCTCGTATTTTCTAGAAAAAAGATTTTTAATGGAGTGTCATCCAAATCAAAGCTGGCTTTTCCCATACATCAGCAATGTACGTTTAAATAACACTGTTTAGAGCAGACGTGTCAGACATGCGGCCCGTGGGTCGCATCCAGCCCGCGATAGGCTGTGGAGAGGGCCCATAGGGCCATCCCAGAGACCACGAGGAATCAGCCCCTGCTGCCCCAGGACCAGTCATGCCCACCCAGTCAGCCTCGATGGCCAGGCCACACCCACCCCGGCCCTCCAAGAGCAAACAAACGCCTGATGCGGCATGCAATGGGTTCCTGATTTAGAGCCTATAAAAAAGAGTTACCAACATGTAGGTGTCCCTGACATCGTGGCTGAAAACGCTTACATTATTAATTCACAAACTCAAACAATATACACAGATACTAATTTTCACTTGACTCTGGGATCGTATATAGACTTATTCCCCAACAGTTTTGCTGAGTTCAGCGTGTCTTTGGTTGCAATCATCTGTTTATTTCAGCTTAAATTGTGATGGTATAAAAGAACCTGGGGAATTGGATGTGCACTTGAGCTTTTGAAAAGAGCTTTGCTGACTGTTCCCAGCTGAGGGAGAGGACTTCCTGCCTCGTTCTACAGCACAGAAGGCTTGGCTCGGCCTCCTATTGAATATCCAGGCTCTTTAGACCTCTGCTCGCATCCGAACTGGCTTTTGTGATCATTCCTATTGCCACTTTTGAACAATGGTAAAAGGACGCCCTAGGCCAGGGGTGTCAAACTCAATTTCATTGAGGGCTACATCAGGGCTGTGGTTGACTTCGGGGGACGGACAGACGGGGGACTGGGTGAGTGTGGCCAACTGGGTGAGTGTGGCCAGCTTGACACCACTCAATGGCCGTGGCCAGCTTGACGCCACTCCCCAAACTGCTGGCAAGTTTCCTCTTTGCATTGGGTAGACCGGGCCGAAGCCACACTGCCTGATGTTACCTCTTCACATTGAGTAGACCGGGCCAAAACGACATGGGCCAGCCCCTTACATTTTCCAGGATGGCCCCATGGGCCAGATCCAGCCCAAGGGCCTTGTGTTTGACACCCGTGTCCTAGGCTGCCTAAAGCTTTGTTCTGGATTTGAGGTCAGAGGCTTGGATAAGGGTGCCTCTTGGAAGTTGTCTAGAAACTTTCCCTTCCCTTGAAGTGGAGGGAAGAAGAAAAAGTGTTCATGCCCTTTGTGGCTCATTTGCTCTTCTATTATGAAGATGATTTCATGTCCCTGTTTTTCAGTGTGAAAAGAATAAATGAAAAGTGGGACTCTCAACTGATTTCTTTTGACATTTTCAACTGAAAAGCATGAAAAACATTATCCTTCCTATCTAACATACTTATTTCAGACTTTATTGAGCCAACATAATACCCTCCATATGGGTTGGATTATAATTCTTAATACCCATAGTTATTGGCTTTACTAGCTCGATGGCTGTTGATGAGGAATATTACAGAGCAACACATTTCCAGGACATGACATTAGGGAAGACTATTCCTAAACCTTGTAAGCAACCAATCTTATACAGTAAAAATATTAACTATTTTTAAAAAGAAAAAAATGACAGTGATTTTCCTAAGAGGAAGTGGAATTAGTAGTAAAATAACAGAGGAGTGAAAGCTTAAATTACATTCTTTAGGATTTTCCAGATGGAGGAGTGAAAAAAAGCACTCCTTCTCTTTTTTCTTGTCCATGAGCCTATGCTTAGCACAGTTATTAAGCTGAGAGAAGAGATAGCAAAACATTTCCAATTCAGTACAAATGGAAATGAAAATTTGGGCATTAACCACTTACGAGATGTTTCCTGTGTGATTTCTGTTTTCTGGGTTTTTTTTTAGCAGACTTGCATCAGTGCAGACTTTGTTGTTTTATGCATTATCAGCCATTTGCTGTTCCAGACTATCAACCACTAATGATTTACACTTTTGAGAACTTGACTGAAAAATGCATGAGTTTCCAGAAGATCTGTAACTTGGGTAATTACCTACATGAATGGTTGAATTAGTTATGCAAATGCATTATAATTATTTGACACCACTACCCTGCTGCATGAAGTATAAATCTTTTTTCTTTGCTGGGATAAAACCTAATATTGTACTAGATAAAATGTGCAAATATTCATGCCTCACAGACAGATTACCACAGTAGTGTAATGAAATGGTTCAGGCAACTTTTCATGTTAAGTTTTTAGACAAATGGAACTTGCACAGTTTCAACTTCCACATGTGTTTTCTTGCAATGTACAGATTTTGAGGTGGGAAGGAAAGGTTACATATGTTGCCCATATATAGCACTGCTTCCTAGTCCCCAAACATACGAAAATAACTTGAAGAGGAACCCACAGTTCCCTTCAAATGTGCTAACTTAGCCCAACCGGGGGAAAAAACCCAGCAGAAATCCCACAAGTTGTCTTCAGTACTGTTATAACAAAGGTCTTCTCACTGCTATACCATGCAAAAGAGAAATAAAGCAATTTACTTGTGTAGGCAAGCACACAACGGTCTATGTTTTTACTTGATGCTGCTGTGCATTTGTCTGACTGTATGCAAACAAAAATAAATCTGGGAAGCAATAGCATCTTTCAAAAAACATGACAATGTCAAAATAATGAGATATGCCATCATGCCATTGCTTAATTGGCATTATTACATAATGATGTCATGACACCTGATGCAAATATGCAAGCTGCATTATTTGTATTATGATGTAATGATCATGTTCCACCCTTCCCTGACATGCAAAACACATAAGATAAAGTAGTAGTTTCTGCAAATGGGAGAGTGAGCTTTACACAAGCTCTATAGAGTTGCAATTGGGGGTGGGCTGCTAGGGGTTCGCGGGGGTTTGGGCGGACCCTTAGCGAAGATTCTGCTGGGATCGCCGAATCCCTAAATCCCACTCCTGGCCAGCCCCGCCTACCCTGCCCCTCCTAAGAGTCTCCACAAGACCCATTGTAGATGCAGGTAAGTTCAGGGCGTGCGCGGAGACTCAGGGAAGGTGAAAAACGGGCCTCCGGAAGTTCGTGGAAGCTGGAAACGGCCCATTTCCAGCCTCCAGAGAGTGTCTGGAGCCTGGGAGGAGGCTGTTTTCGCCTTCCCAGAGGCTCGAGGAAAGCCTCTGGACCTTGGGGAGGGTGAAAACGCCCCCCCCTGCCATGGTGCAGGAGGCCGAATAGGCCATACCCACCATGGCCACACCCACCCAGCAGCCAGGCAGCAAACCCATTGCTGAGGTTTTTGAAGCCCACCCCTGGTTGCAATGATTTAAAGAAAGACCACTTTACTGCATTTTCAAATACATGAGCCATAAATACATCATGTTCATATTTTAAGGCAGACATGTGTAGTCAGAAATCTGGAGATGCTTTCAAAGTGAATTTTTCTGCAAAAATGATATAAGATGAACTATCTTGCACTGCTATTAGGCTTCCTCTTTTTCTACAATCTTTTCTACAATCTAATTGATTTTGACTAGTTTTCTATCAACGGATAAAAAGAAAGAAGATTGGAAGACACTGCAGTTCTGCTCATTGGATTTTATCTGTTCAAAAGTCTTGTTTCGCATTTACCTTTACGTGTCATATATTTTGAAATACGTTTCTGTGCAAATCGCAGTCAAACGGGCTAGAAATTGACTAAAATGATAGCGAGCTAAGATCTTTCAAATCAAAACAGCAGCAATTTTGTAGAAATCAGAAAGGTACATGTTGTAGGTAATTTTTTTGTGAACCAGAGATACATATTGCTTGGAATACTAAGACAGCAAAGATCTTCCATTGTGGGTGATCTTCAGGAAGGGTCAAGCACAAATTCAATCTTAGGTTTTTCTGGTCCTCCGAACAAGCAGTTTCCGAACTTTTTCAGGCCTTGGAAGCTGTTGATTAAAAAGAAACGTCCCAATCAAGAGACAAAGCTCTAGTGACAAAAGATTGACCATCACAGTGAACTTTCTTCTCCGTTAAATTCTCATGAAACGCTAAAGAAAAATCCTTGTGAAAAATCTTGCTCTAAACCACGCTACAGTTCTCTCTGCATTATATAGAAATGGAGAAAAGCCATATTTAAGGATGCACAACTGGAGTTTTGTACTAATGCCAATCAGCAGCTCAATTATGGGATCTCATATATTGCTATCAATGGCAATAATCCTACATAGTCAGAATTTGCAGCTTTATTCACTGCTTATTGTTTCAGTTTGCTATGCAGTATGCTGTTTTACAGTGAGGTGGCTTAATAGCGAAGTATAAATTTAATGTAACTTTGTACTATAAGAAACTGGAAGTAAGTGATTTTCTGTAGAATGACCCGTCTGCTAATTCTTCTGCTTTCTGTACTCCTCAGAAAAACATAATGCTGACTGCTGCTGAAAGGCTGGGTATCCGAACTAGAGATGAATCCTGAGCTTTCTGAATCAGGCCAGCAAGCTGCACCCCACACCTTAACTAAGGATCTCCCCAGGTAACTTGCTTTCTTTTTGTTGGTGCTCTTGAGAAATGTTGAGTGAGACTGCCCATCTGGAGCCATTTGAAGAACTCACCCACCCAATTTCTCTGCCCACATATCTAATGAAGAATTTCTAAGGGCCAACTTGGTTCCTGTTCTTGTTCTTCTGTTCTTGAACTGTCTGTTGCTATGAGTCAGAAATGTTTTCAGCAACTTAGTGAGATGAAGGAACGGAGATCCAGAGTGGTAAATGCTTCTACAGCTGAAAGGAAATGAATTACCAGCTGTGATTAATGTTTCCTATAAAGCTGTGTCAATATTTGATGCACATGGCCAAATTCTCATTGCTTCTTGCATACATCATCTTGCTTAGGAGATGGAATTGCCTGAAAGTACTTGTTTGTGTACCAGTTTGTCCCATAGTTAGTGCTGCCCATCCCAGCAGGCGTCCTCCTTTCCAGAGACCTTGGGAGGGGCTGATGTCTAGTTGCTTTTTAAGTAATTAATAATTTGGAGTGGAAAGTAAGCAGAGGGCTTGCCTAGTTTTTTAAGTTGGAGGGAAGCAATTTCACTTTGTATTCCATACACACTCACACACATACCGTGGGAGTGAGGAGCTGCTCCCAATCCGCCTGGGGTTCAGGCCTCTAACTTTTGGAGACTTACGTTTCAGGGGAAGGTGAGGCACCCAACCTGCTACTTAAGTGAAAGTTGAAAGACAATATATTTTAATGAGGGGGAAAAAGGGCAACGCTATTACTTGAATATCTGCCTTGTTTCTTTGACAATCATGTTATGTCCTTAAGTAAGCAAAGGCACACCTTAATTGTTATACATATGTTTGATTAAATGTGGGAATCTCATTATCGTTCTACTGTATATTCTCTAAAAGCAGACTGAAAAGATCAAAGGCACAAGTTGTAGGAACTTAAAAGCAAGTGATGTTTGTGATGCTTCTTTAGCTAGGCCTGTGTTCAGCAGTCCTAAGTATTTGAACCTTAGTTCTGCTAAATCTTTCCTCAAGCCTTGGGCCTGATTTATTGAGCCAATGCAATAAATTGTCAGCCAAGCACAGTGATCAGAAACTTTACAGTCTTTGAGATTCCACACACTTTTGACTAACCAGAATATTAGGACTCTAGGATCTAGGCCTGATATTAGTCATGCCTGATCTAATTTTTGGTTCCTAATCCATTTCCTTTCAAAAAAGAGACTTTATTGGATCTATGTTATTAGAAAAACAGGAGAAAATGATGCCATAGATCCAAGGTTTAGACTGCTTTTCAAGCCAGCAGCCAAATGTAGAAAATAACTTTCCTTGGAACACCAATTGTGTTAGTCTTATTTGAACATATGCTATCAGGTGTTTGGGATTTTTTTCCTCCTCCAGTGCTACAGTTTGATGAAAGTAACTCAGTGCAGAGTTTATACTTTGCATGTTGAAGGCTACAGATTTGGTTCTTGGGACCTCTGCTGCATAGAGAGTTCTGAAAAAAAACAAAGACTGCGGAAAGCCTTCTATCTGGATCTTTGGGGAGTTGCTTCAGTAAGAGTCAACAATAGTGAGTTGGTTGTTCCAGTGTATTGACTCAGCATGAATTATATTATCTAGAGCTTGATCATTAGTGCCCTTCACCCTCATAGATTTTCCAAAAGATGCCAGTGAATCTTTAATTATTGCTATGTTCTGAATAAACAAACACAGGAATGGAATGGAAAGGAATGGTCATTGGACAATTTGTGATGAGAAAGTCAGATAGATACCAAGGCAGTATATTCTTAAAGCTGGTATAGCCTGAAAAACAGATCCCTCTTCTGACTTCATCCTATGCATGGGAGGACTTACTGTCTGAACAAGAATAAGGAATCATAATTGACCTATACATAATCCTACATGAGAAGGAAAGGGGTGGTACAGCAGCTTGCTGCCATAGCAGGACATCTCTTCTCCTTCTGTCATCTAACCAGCAGATGCAAATCTTCCCCAAGAGACTGATGTTTTGAACCGGGAAGATTGTACTGCCAGTTACACCACAGCTGTGACCTTAGTTAACCCACATTTCTCTCATAAATGGCCTAATGTGGAAATAATAACACTGACCTACCTTGCAACACCACTGCAAGGATGATTTCAGAGACAATAAGCATGAAGCGTTTAGATAGTTTCTGATCAACAGTTCTAACTCCTCTGACTTTCCCGCAGCAGATGGCAGCATGCAGCCAAGCTTGATTGATCTCAGAAAAGCTGCACAATATCAGAACCTGATTAGTTCTTGAATAGGAGACTATCGAGGCTGGAGGCTACATTGGAAAGTTAAAAAAAGAAAGAATCCCCAAAAGGCAATAGTAGCAAATCACTTGTGTATTGTTGTCACTGCAAGTTAAAGTTGATTCATGGAAGACTTTATCTTACTTTTACATTTTTCTATATCTCTCAAGCTTTGTTCTGTATTTTCAAATATCAAGTTCTCTGAGCCTTTTAAACAAAAATGTACAAAGCTCCTTGGACCTGATTTCTCCAGTGGTGGTGAAGGAAGATCAGATATGTCTGGGGAGAGATTTGCATCTAGCCATGTTCAGGGATACCCATGGTTATTGGATCATTTTTGTGCAGTGCTTAATGAAGTACCTGTGCTGATATAGTAACACCCAGTCAGTATCTGGAATTATAAGCATGATGAACTTAACTATGCAATCCAGCTAAAATAACCGTTAGGCCATTATGAAATGGATGGGACACAAAGGAGTACCTGAAATACAACCTTGGAGACTTCTGCAAGGGACGCTGTGCCTTAGCCCTTGATAAGGCAAGAATGACAGTTGAGGCATGGAGTGGCAGTGACTAAGTATCAACAGAGTCGTAGTTTACTAGTTTCCTTGCTCTTTTGGCCAAGACAAATGTTTTTAAAGAGCAGTGAACAATGCTAGCTTTTGCGTTTTCTATGGCAACCTTCCCCAGGTTTATTGGGTGTACTACTGTGAGAATACCCATCCAACATGGGTGTCTGGAGGGAAGGCTGATCCAAGATCTGATTATTTAAATGCATATACTGTTATGCCTGTCCAGAGGGATGTTTCCGTTCTGTGGTTCTTTAAAAAGATGCTTGCTGTTAGAGTGCAAAAACTCCCAATCATATGTACCCATTATTTCATCCTTCAGTCTTTTGTAGGATTGGTGGAATTTTTTTCTCCCAGGGGAGGGAAAAAAAACACCCCTATTCAGTGCACTTTCAAAGACACTGGAAAAATATCAGTTCTCAATCCTAGGAACAGACGTTGTATGCTTGCCTGTTGGTCTTTCAGTTGGAATTGCTCAGAATTTGCCATTTTGAGAGAGAGCCTGTTGCAAGGCATCAACTAAATAGGTGACGGAGCAGATAGTCAGATTCTGAACATACCTGCTGCCCTGAAATTTAAGGTAGACTTCTTGAAGTTTTGCCTTCCAGTTATTAGTGACTGCAAAATGAGAACAGGGCCGTAGAAAGAAAATGATTTTCTTGTGCAGGTCTGAGATCCAGACTCTTGTAAAAATTGATAAAACAAGAAACATACCAACACCTTGACGTTAAAACCCTAATCCATTAAAAGGCCTCTGTGAATGTTTTCTAACTCCCTCTAAAACTTAATAAGGAAGACATTTCCTTCTGCTCCAATAACAACTTCAAGGATAACAGGCACCCTTCCTGAAAAAAGTAGAATGAGCTGCTAATGATCCGTATATCTGCTAGGACCTTCAGTAGGCACTCTCAGAGGGTGAGGGTGACCTACGGGGAAGGAGATAACCCCTGTAACAGCTAGGACCTAAGCTTTGTAAAGCTTTATACATCATCCTGGACTTTTTGGACATTGCATGAAACAAAATGCTGCTGTCCCTAACAATTCATAGTTTCAAAATGTTGCCATTTAGTTCTCTGCAAAAAATATGGCATACAAAACTGCATCTACTAGGAAGAAAGGTACATGAAAACATGTATCTTGATGGAAATAAAATGTACTGTGGGACAGTTATACAGAAGAAAATGTTTTTTCCCAGACTGCAAATTTAAAAAATTGAAATATGCAAAGATGTAAAACATACACTTTCATTTAGGTTTTTTTTAAAGTGACAAACTGATGCAGAAACAGGATAAACTGAATTGCAGGTAAGATAAATGTAAAAGTGTACTGAAATTGTCAGGTTCACTCCTCCCTAAGCTTGTCAGCACAAATCAGCAAATAACTTAATTATGTATACTCGAACATGATTAATTTGGTCCAACCATAAAGCCATTTTCCATAAAACAAGCAATGTCATGTAAATGAGGCATGTTAAGTAGCTAGAATGCAGGAAGCAAGGCTCAGGTTTTTCAACTGCGGAACTGACTGGCAACTACCTCAAACATCTCCATTAATCCAAAATATTGCTTTAAAAAACAAAAGATGAAATCTGGGCATTGGGCTGGATTATTCCACAGGGAGATCTCTTCAAATGATGGCCATGTTGATGAAGTGAGACGAGCATACTTAATGTCTCTATTCCCTCACCTGTTCTACATTGGTTTTTCACCTGCTGTTTTAAGCAATAGCCTGATTTTCATGTCTTTTTTGTCTTCAGATTTCACCTAGTTGATCCTCAGTTCCTCTGTTCCAAATGAACTCATTTCTGGTGGAGTCTTATCCAAATGTCCTCTGAGGGAGACCTCCCCAGGGGGGCACCTTGGTAACCAGCTATGGGAAACGTCTACAAGTACTACTTCAACAAGGACAAAATCTTCCAGCACTACAACTACACTAAGGATAAGCTGGAGAGAGATGAGGAGTCTCCACTGACTCCCACGGCCATTCTCATCATTGTGCTCTGTTGCTTCATTATCCTGGAGAACCTGCTGGTGCTCATATCTGTCTGGAGGAACAAGAAATTCCACTCCGCCATGTTCATCTTCATTGGCAACTTGGCTTTTTCGGACCTCATGGCTGGCTCAGCTTTCATTGCCAACATCGTGCTCTCGGGCCCAGCCACCTTTCGCCTCACTCCGATACAGTGGTTCGTGCGAGAAGGCACTGCTTTTACCACCCTGGCCGCGTCGGTCTTCAGCTTGTTAGCCATTGCGATTGAACGACACGTGGCTATCACCAAGGTGAAAGTCTACCGTAGTGACAAGAACTGCAGGATGCTGCTGTTGATTGGAGCCTGCTGGGTCATCTCAGCCACCATTGGGGGGCTACCCATCCTTGGCTGGAACTGCATGTCTGATCTCGAGAAGTGCTCCACTGTTCTGCCCCTTTACTCTAAAAGCTACATTGTCTTTGTGGTTACCATTTTCACCGTCATCCTCTTCTCCATTGTGGTCCTCTATGTCCGGATCTACCGCATTGTCCGCTCCAGCCATGCTGAGAAAGCCAGCTACCAGACAATGGCCTTGCTCAGGACAGTTACCTTTGTCTTGGGGGCCTTCATCATCTGCTGGCTCCCTGCCTTCACCATCCTCCTGATAGACTCTTCATGCGCCAGGAAGTCTTGTCCTATCCTTTACCAGTCAAAGTATTTCTTTGCCTTTGCTACTCTCAATTCAGCCATTAACCCCCTCATTTATACCCTCCGCAGCAAAGATATGAGGAAGGAGTTCCTAAGGGTGCTTTGTTGCTGGGGGATGATGGGACAGGGAAAACCGGCAGAGCGTTGCATGATCCCTCTCCGCAGTTCCAGTTCCTTGGAGCGGTGCACTCCAAAACAGGATCTTCCCACTTTATCTTTCATGAAGGAACATTCCACATTTGTGTGAAAAAGACACCAAGAAAGGAACTGTGGAACAGCCAGGCAATGGCAAAGAATGGTGGGTGGGATTGGACCCAAGAAAGCGGTACAAACCTGATGAATATATTGTCCTGGTGGTCAAATCAACCTGCCTTGGACTTACATGGAGGTATCCATTTGTTCACTAAGACCTGCACAGTATTATGATTTTATGTTAGGAGTGTGTGTGAGAGACAGAGTGATTGGCTGCTGAATGATTGAGCGACATGAAGTGGGGAGGGTGGGTAGCTGCTTGAGCTACCAAGACTCTGATTTGGTACGATTTTCCTCTAAAAGTTGCCCTTGCCTGTGTATAGACCCACATATTTTTTTTATTTTATTTTTGTCCTGCATCTCCGAGCCATTCATTCTCCTCTTTGCACAAAACATTCACCCACTCTTCCCTGGAAAACAACTGGTTGCTCGGATCATTTAGGCCATATGCAAGTTTAGTTGATTAAAACAAGTCTTCAATCTGAGGCGCACAAGACTACAAGGGCTCATAATCCCAACCCCTTGAACCCTGGGTTGCCCGTCTAGAGGTAGTCCTTGACTTACAACCATTCATTTGGTGACTGTTCAAAGTTACAACAGCACTGAAAAAAACATGACTTATGACCTTTTTCCACAGGACCTTTGCAGCATCCCCAGAGTCACGGGATAAAAAATTGGATGTTTGGCAACTGACTCATATTTATGATTGTTGTGGTGTACCAGTCAATGGGGAAGCCAGATTCACTTAACAACCATGTTATTAACTTAACAACTATAGGTATTCATTTAATATCTGTGGCAAGAAAGGTCATAAAATGAAGCCAAATTCACTTAACTGTCTTGCTTAGCAACAAAAAATTTGGGTTCAATTGCAGTCATAAATCAAGGACTACCTATAGTGAGTGAAGTTGAAGACAGTCATATCTTTAGAAGCACGGAGGGTATTTTAATTATACTTCTGCTGAAAATATGAAATATCTGGCTCTTTACTTTCTGAGGGGGATGCAAAGGATGCTTCCAAAGATGTATGTAAATATTTTGGGTACATATCTGCTAATGTCTATGACATCACAGATGCCAAAATATGGATTCTCTTCATCCTCGCCAAGACACTTTTATCAATGTTTTTAAAAGTTGTCTTCTTCCTCTACTGTAGCCTGGAAGCCAAACAAGTTTTGAATTTTTTTGTTTTTTTAAATATGGCAAAGGCTATACATATTGATTAAATAAATGCACAAAAATGCATAACAAACTTTTGTGAAGAGAAATAATTGCAAAATTATCATAATCCCTACTAAATTTGTTCCTTCCACAGAATGCATTTACGTTCTCCAGGAGGACAGGATTCACTTCTGGCTGTAAAAATGTTTTCAAAAGCAATAACAAAGCATTTCTCCACCTTTCAGTAGCCACCCCTTCCCCTTCCTATCCTGAAGTAGGTTTCCGATTTCCTTCCTTAGCCTTGCCTTTTTGAAGCTACACTGAGATATAATCGTACGAGCAATTAAGGGGATATTTTTCTGAAAATATCACATGCACAAGCAATCTGGATCTGTAGGCTTATGTTCACCCACACTGCTCCCTTGTAGCAAGTATGAATAGACTTAATGCATATTAAGAAAGGGTGGGCTTAAAAAAGCCCAATGTTTTAAATGAGAGAGGGAAGATTTCTGTTTTAATTTTATTCTTTCACTTAGAAGTTGCTGAAATAAAACTGGCATTTCCTAGAACTCTTGATGAAAAAGAGTTGGTGACTCCTTCAGGAGTCAAAGAAAAAACTTTTAATATGGACAAATTTTAATCCATCTTGCAGATAGGCAAGTTTAGGTACTATTGACATGCCCTGGTTTGGCCAGAGATCCTACAGGCAAATGCCAACCTCTTAATTTATTAAGATGCAGGACGTTTGCCTGCAGAAGCATGATTGAAATGAACGGAATTTATACCAGTCAAACATGAGCACTTTTCTACTCTAAGCCTTTTTAAAAAAAGTGAGAAAGACCAGCTTCTCTCTTTCTATAATGCATGACCATTCAGGAATATTAAATATTTATAACTAAACAAAAGACTCCCAAAAAAATCAGATCAGCAATTTTGGGACCACCATTTTCATAGGTTTTGACTTTGTCTTGCAGCTCTATAGAATTAGAGGAAGACTTCCCTGAAGCAAGTTTCCCATTCTCTCTAGGTACCTGTTTCCTTTCCAGGATCAATACCCTTGTACCATATACAGGTAGTCCTTGACTTAACAACAGTTTCTTTAGTGACCATTCAAAGTTACAATAGCACTGAAAAAAGTGACTTATGGCCGTTTTTCACACTTACAACCATTGCAGCAACCCCATGGTCACGTGATCAAAATTCAGAAGCTTGGCAACTGACTCATATTTATGACGATTGCAGTGTCCAGCAGTCATGTGATCACCTTTTGCGACCTTCTGACATGCAAAGTCAGAAGTCAGTGGGGAAGCCAGATTCACTTAACAGGAGTGTTGCTGACTTAACAACTGCAGTGATTTTGCTTAACAACTGTGGCAAGAAAGGTCATAAAATGGGGCAAAACTCACTTCACGAATGTCTCACTTAACAACAGAAATTTGGAGCTCAATTGAGGTTGTAAATCGAGGACTACTTGTACTGTTTAAAAGGCATTAACAGGGCAGGGGTTCCTAAAATCTCCCAAAGCTTCTTAAACTATGTAATTGCATGTATGCCTACATAAAAATAAGCCCCATTGCTGTATAAATTTAGTTTAACATGCTCCCAGTTTGGCGTACAGCTGCCTTAATGAACTGAGTAAACCAAAGCTCATATTAGGATGGTACCTCAGGGAACAAAAGCACTGCTGAAACATTAGATGCTTGGAGAACATTTTACCCAAAGTCCTGGTCAATTCCTGCTGTGCTTTTGGGAGAATGGAGCTCAGAGAGGCCTCAGCTTAACATTCTGGACATCCCTTCTCAGATTATGCAGTAGTGGACTAAGTTGAAGATCCACAATTAGCACCTTTAGAAACAAATATGGCTGTGTCATCAGGATCAAGTCCCCAGGTTCCAGCCCACCAGCAGTAGTGGTAATCTGATGGTGACAACAGGACTTGCTGGCAATTCATGTTGAAAGTGTATGACCAACCCATGGTTTATCCCTTTTGAAAGAAATGGTGATGTGGAAGACTGATCTAGAGCTGCATTTGGCAGCAACGTCTAGTCATTCCCCTGTTCCCCCCCCCTGCCCCCCCCAAGGACACTAATTCTGAGAGAAGATTTTGCATCAGAATAATCATCAGCCCTAAGCATTTGTGTGAAGAGGTTAGGCTTGTGCACAAATCCAGGCCTATCTTAAGTATTCCTGTTCCAACCTGAAATTCCAGTCTGCCACAGAGGCTTTCTAACTTCTGTCCCAATGACAACAACAACAATCGAGCTGTAATGTGAGAACAAAGGAGTGCTTGGGGGGCTTGCAGGGAGTGGATTTCTGAGATTGGGGCATCTCTAAGAGAGAAGCGATGAAAAGCAGGAAAGGTGGCAATGCCTTTAAGGAGAAAGCCAGAAGTGGGTGTTTCCTGCTTGCACAGCTGGTTCCAGCCTGGAACCGTGATTCACCCAGCATGATGTGTAGGAACATGCCATAGGAGAGTGAGAGGAGGATGTTTTTAGAATCAGAATGAGATGCAGGCGTGGGAATCATTTCCCTCCTCAGGCACAGGCAGTGCAGTCCAAAGTTCTAGAGGAGGTAATTTAAAGAACCTGCCGCCCACACTTTCTTTGCTCCAGAATACAGTCGTGTTCTGGAGAAGTGAGTTCTTGCATTTAGCAACCACAACTGGGACCAGCAGTTGGTCATTAAGTGAAGCCATTGCTAAGTGAAACTGCAAATGTGCTGATGATCTTACTGCAGCTTTCCTGTTGCTTTGCAGACCTGCAAAGGTCATAAATGCAAGAATTAATTCTAATCACCATTGTAACTGCAAATGATTGCTAAACAAGGAGATGTTACAAACAATGGGTATAGGAAAGGCAAGGAAAAATGTGCAGGGTAGAGTAACAAGAAACTATGAGTTGTTAGTATACCTTTAACAATTAAGCAAATTATATGAGAAATGATTTAAATAAATCATTTAAATCTGAATATCGGGATATTCTGAAAGACCCCTCTCCCTCTCCCTCTCCCCCCCCCCCTCTCTCTGTGTACATGCATAAGCAGGTTTTTAGCCTGCCTGCTCTAAAGTAAGTCCCATTAAGTTAAGGACTTCAGTGTATGTCAAATCTTGCAATCTTAAACTATGAAGCCATGTATGTTTATGCTGCTTATCATAGTCATGAAGTGTCACCATGTTTGTCCTGTATATGTATGTGTGTGTGTAATTGTTAATATGGGAGTGCCAGTTGATGTGGATATGTGACATAGCCTCTCTGTGAGGTATTCCTCATGCCTGCATTGACATCAATATGCAATGATGTAAATGCCACCCATATCTATACGTAGGCTGGTGTCTAAGCCTATTTGTCTTTAGGTGAAGGGGCATGGTGTAATGCCCATCTTTGGCAAGAAGGAGCTCTGCTGTCACATTTCTGTACACATGAAGGGATGCTATGCACCAGATGTCTGGTGCTCTCTTCCCTTGGCTAGAGTTTGTACTTGCCTTCTCACTTTCACTTCTTCTGTGTGTTCAAATCTGGGGAAAGACCTTTGGCTGCTTTCTATCAGAGACTGATCAGTTCCTCCTTTATTGGGAGGCAGATTCCTCCAAAATAACTGACTCCATTCACTTCTTATCAGTAACAATCACGTTCCCATTGACTGCAGGTCATCTTAAAAGGGAAAATATAAGCAAAATTGCTTATTGATATTAATATTATCAAGAATTTAAGGTGACAGAGAATGAGTATTACTCAGGCTGTGACCATTTAATTCACTGTTGTTTCTGCTGGTAGATTTTTCAAGGTCTTCCAAAATCTATAAAAACGTGTTTTAGTAGATCAAAATGGATGTGTATGGATGTGTGTATGTGCGTGTTTGTATACATCCTCATAACCAATAAATATTGGTTACCTTAAATTATCCATCCTTTGCTATTATCTTCATCCAAAATCCCTGATTAGCTGAGTTGCTATACATACAGTACAAATTTAACAATTTGTGTTTTGTGTATGTTTTGAACCAATATACCAAGATTTCCTTATCATTTGAATTTTGTACATTTCTGACTTACTGTTTTAAAAATGCACTTTTTCAAATTTTATGGTGCCACAAGTTTCTACATATTTGTTTATGCATATATTCATGAAAATGATGTAAGCAAAATTATCATATTAAGAAAGTTTGTTTGCAGAAGCTATGTAACATTAGGCAAAACCATCAACCAAATGCAACCAAAATTACCACACTACATTTAGTTTTGGATGGAAACTTTGAGTGGGGGGAACCCCTCAAGTTTGACAAATCAGACTTGACCAATCTGCAAAAACCAAGAATCAGAGAAGGTGACAAAATTATAAAAATCAAGTTTGAGAGAAAATGAAATATTTCCCTATCCGTTATAATCTATGCCCCAATTGAAATATACATATACATTCATTCTATGCTAAATATCTCTGTGGCTCATTGTTTTCCTATTCCATCCACATAATGAATTGTAGGAGTTCCTTCATATGCTGATTTACTGACAGTCACTCTGGTACTGTATAGTGGTTAAATCTGGAAGTCAAGTTCTAAGTCCCCTCCTAGGGAAGGGAACCATTGGGTGACCTTGGACCAATTACTCTCCCTCAGCCCAGCCTACTTCACTGGGTTATTTTTGTTGGAAAAACAGGAGGAGGGAGCATCACATATG
This sequence comes from Oxyrhabdium leporinum, assembly GCA_032468155.1. Taxonomy (NCBI): domain Eukaryota; kingdom Metazoa; phylum Chordata; class Lepidosauria; order Squamata; family Cyclocoridae; genus Oxyrhabdium; species Oxyrhabdium leporinum. The sequence goes on along the minus strand of JANHFL010010288.1, from coordinate 177,853 downwards.
TTGTTTTAAATTGTACACTATAAAGTGGGGTATAAATTAAATACAGAGAGGCTGGAAACAAAGCTAGCACACTTGAACTTGCAGGTGGCCACTTTGTGGATATGCTTTTAACAGGAATAGCATGCCCCACTCTTGAGTGCAGCAAACCGGCAGTCAGAGGGGCTCTTTATAGTACAGAGGTAGCAGTGTAGCAAAGTGTAGGGATGGGGAGGTCATGGAAAGATCTTGTGTTATACCAACTAGCCTAATCATAATAAATGTCCAAGCTTCTGTGCAATCACCCATGATTTCAAACAGTTAAAAGACTATTTACAATGCATGGTATACATTCTGTCTATAGAGGCTGAAGAGTTGGAAATCCCTGGGCCGGTCTGTGGAGCAAACTTTACCCTAGCAAATGCAGCAAGAAGCATCCAGCATTCATATCACCATGTTTCAGTCTCTCTGGCACATACACTAAACGGTACAACCTTTATCCCTGCAGAATCTTGCCTCTGGAAATACTTTTTTTAATACACACACACAAAAAACCTGTCCCTCTTAATGGAGATACGTGTGTATTAAAATGTTTGCTTCTAAATTGGGCCCTTGTGCATTTTTCTCCTTGTGCACATTAAAGAAGATACACTCATATGGAAAAGCAATAAGGAAAGGAGGGAGGAATTAGTGGATGTCCAGATGCTGCTTTTTCTTTATTTGCTTACTTTGTTTTTAGACACATTCCACTGTTCAAAGCACCAAATATAATAATTGTTGCAGGCAGTATAAATATAATAAACATAGTATTTATGATATGAATATAAGCATTCTCCATCACTGGCTGCACCACCAGCTAAAATTACTAAATTTTTGACCAACATCCAGAAGACTGTTTTTTCTCACCTTCTGATGATAGGTAGGAAAATGTAGCCAACCTTCTAGGAGTATAAAATATTCAAGGACACCCACACACACACTTCTTGTTCCTGCCCCTCCCCAAGGGACTCTATGTGCTATGGAAATGTGGGAAAGTGCTGGCTTTACATATGGATTATGATATACAGTAACCAATGTGGGGTAGAAACTAAGCACGTGTTTCAAATACAAAAAGCAATTGTGGTAGGAACCTTGGGTATCAGCCAGTCACCATAATTCAAGTATACTCAAGCTGATGTGACTTTCAGAGGTGAAAATGCTTAGAAAGAGTAACCCGTAGAATTGTAACTTTAAGGGGCTCTGATGCTGGAGAATCCAAGGAATCTAAAGCTCTGTCATTGTTCACCAACATGAGCAATTTGTAAAAATAATAAAGGCAGGATACAAATTAAATAAATAATTGTGAGGTAAGTAGGCAAAAAAGGGCAGGTCTTCCTATCTATGTTTCCTGGTCAGGAAAAGGGGATCTTGAATGTCCTCCCCTACTAGGGGGTATGAATACGAGTTGGGATCACTGGATTTGGCATACTCTTGTTGACCCCTTCTCACAGAAAACTAGTCTTCAAGATTTCCAGAGAGAGGAGACAAATGGGAGAAATCTGAAAAACCTTATCCCGGAGTTGCCCTCCTAAGGATCTCTATAGGTTAAGACTCAATTTACTTGATATTTTTATTCTTTTCAATAATAATTGGGGTGAGTGGGTGAGGAACATCATGTTAGATGATAGCTAAACTGCTTCCAAATTCTCCATTCTCTTCCAAAAAATGGTATCTCCTTCCATGACACAATATGAGCAGTGCCCCATGTTATTAAAGCTGTACTCATCACATTTTCTAGCACAATTTTCATTGGGGGATGTAGGAAAATGATTTTGGACTATTATTTCCCATTGTTCCTTATTGTTGACTATACTGGCTAGGACAAATTAGTATTTGGAAGATCATGGGTTTTTTTCTTTTTATGATCCTGTGATCCCTTAATTCAGGGTAGAGTCTGGGTGACTGAATGGAGCTGAGGGCTTACTAGTTGGATGCCCTTCCTGATGCCTACATGGAGTTCATAGCAGATATTTTCTCTTTGCACCCTGAGAAACATCTGCCGCTACCTAGGATTGTCTTCACCACTAGGCTAACATGCCACTCTTGAAGACCATACATTATCTACATCTTTAAGTCTGAAATAGGAAAATGGTTTATATTGGAATGGAAGACCTCCAGCTCCAAAAAAATGCTTGCATGCCTAAGATACTTGCATGCATAAACCCACATATAAGCCCACTTCTCCAAAAACTTTAATGCAGCAAAGCCTGAGGAAAAGGAAATGCCAGTTTCTTATTTGCCTGCTTTCCTACTTCGACTAACCAATGTTGTAACCTTCCCTATTTTCTGACTTCATTTATTCATGACTGTAAAGTCCACAGTGGAGAATCAGATTATCAGACAACCCAACTGCTACACTGAGAGGATTGTGGACATCTCTGAAAGACTGCATCACAAGGATTCTGCATAGCCCAACCTGGTTTCCATCAGCAGAACTGTCACTTTCCATCACTCCCTCCTGACCCCACACTTTAAACTGAACTTCTTAAGTAAGCCTTCCCAAGGAAAGGAAAGCACAGTTCTCAGCAGGATTTTTACTTAGATCTCTCTAGGGAGTTGGGGGCAGTGGGATGTTTTTAAATAGAGAGACTTTTGCAATCATTTTGTCCCCCTGGATATAATTGTGCTTAGCTCCCACAACCTGAGCCAGACAGGGTTTGTAAGGAAAAAATGCAGCATTCCATTTGCTAAGAGCACTTATAAGGAAGGCTATTTCTTCCCTTCTGTTACTCCGAGGAAGGAATAGGGTAGAATCAAGGAAGGCAAAGACCTGGCCCAGATATACCCTGCAGCAATAGGATTCATAAACTAACAGTAGCGCACACTTTCCAATTCCAACCTCAGCACTTAGATTAAGTAGGGCTGAGAAATTCTCAGTGATCTCTGATCAGTTAGTGAAGATAAAGCATGAGCTGTTTGAAGTTTTAGTCTCCTGACTTGGACTTCAAATACCAAATGCCTCGGCATACATCGGAGATGACGCTATCTGTAGTCTGAAATCTCTTCAACATAACAACTTTTAAGTTGTGTGGGCTCTCAGAATTCCCCAGTGGTGTCTGGGGAATTCTGGGAGTTAAAACCCACCCATCTTAAAGTTGTTGTGTTTGGAAAACACTGGAATCCTCGGTGCTCTCTGAGCTTGGTGGTTTTGTTGGAGACATTTCATTACCCAGCTAGGTAACATCTTCAGTTGCCACTGCTCCAGAAGGCTTGTCCCTCAGCTTGAGTAAGCAGAAGGCAACTTTCTCTCTTTCTGTAGCATAAAGTACAACAGATTCCTCAAGGAACCATTCAAAGCAATGGTAACAAGGAAACCTGAACACTTACTAAAAGTATGTTTAACATATTTGTACAGCCACATATTCTTGATGTGAAGGAACCAACTAAAGGGCCCAGGTGACACTATGAAAAAGGCCATCATAGCCATCTACATAGGCACCAACTTAGTTTCAGAAAGCTAGAGGGAAAGTAGAACAGTCTCCCTCTGGACACCTCTGCAAGAACAAACAGCCCTTTAAGTACCATGAACCAAGCAATTTTGGCTGCTCAGGGTATTATTGGCACTCATTAAGATCATTAATGTAACAAGCTCCATATAACTGCAATGGCCACGTCCATATTTTTCAGCAATAACTACAGCATCAGCCAAAGTTGAGCAAGACCACCTCTGATTACAGGTGCAGTTTTTGGACACGATTAGGTAGCTATTTGAGCTCTAAATTTTCACTGCAAGCCAAGTTATGGGTTGGAGATTTCACATACAGGTGGTCCTCAACTTATAACAGTTCATTTAATGACTTTTTGAAGCTACAACAGCACTGAAAAAAGTGACTTATGATCATTTTTCACCCTTATGACCATTACAGCATTCCCCTGGTCATGTGATCAGAATTCAGACACTTGGCAGCTGACTCATTTATTATTTATTTATTTATTTTCACATTTATATACCGCCCCATTCCGAAGACTCGGGGCGGTTTACAGCTTATAAGCAAT
>JANHFL010010288.1:153635-168768 GCA_032468155.1 Oxyrhabdium leporinum | reverse complement strand
CAGTCACATGATCAAGCCATGCCCACCAAGCCACGCCCACAGAACTGGTAGTGGAAAATTTTAGATTTCACCACTGGATGGTATCCTCTCTCCTTGGGTTCTAGAAGCCTCTTAAGACCTGACTCTGGTCTCAGATGTGGGTTGATGCATTTGTGAGGGCCCTGTTGTGGTCTCCTGTTATTCTTACGGCTGTTTTAGTTTGGGCTGTCTCTATTGTTTTATATCTTATACATAATTTATATTTGAACTCGCTAGTGTGCATATAGCTTTCACCCTCCTCCCCGCTCACTTTTAATTTTTATTGGACATTTTGTTGTTACATTTTAATGATGTATCACTAAAACAATTTCAAGCATCCAAATGAGTGCATTCAATAAATATGCCAGTTTTACTAACATAGCCAAATCTAGCCATTTGGGGATCTCAGTTTTGTGTAGTATTTCCTTGCTCTTTCAAGCAACGACAATAAAGTAGATCTTGCAGATCTGTCACCTCAAAGCAATGCTAAGTGTTGTAGGCAGGGAAGAGGAGTTATGCAGGTCAAAGGCAACTTCTTCCCTTCACAAACCTTACCAGGCATGCTGGCATTCAGTCCCATTAGGTGCATGTTTCAAGAGGTCAAGAAACAGCAAGCCGCCAAAGAGATTGTCCCCTTTCAGTTTCACTAATTGTTTCATTTCATAATATGACTGGACTGCTTCCTATTCTAGCCTGCTTGGTGGCTGCTCCATTGCTCAGTGGGGTGAAAAATGGGGCTGGGGAAATGAACAACTCACGAACGGAGAGCTGCCGACATCGGTGTGGCAGCACCTGATGCAAATGATCAGGAAATGTCTTTGCCTAAAAGAAAAATACTGTGCCTCCAAGTCAGACAGTTTGACTTCTTTGCTGGCAAAGCCCTCAAACATTTAACGTTTCTACTGAGCCAGGGTTTTCAATTGTTGAACATTCTGGCTTTGAATCAAAGGTTGCGCTCTGCCAGCTCATTTCAAAACACAGGAACTATATGAAAGAATTGGGCAAGTTAGGCTGAGAAGGGTTCCAGCCAGGAGAATAACCAGGTTCCGAGTTCTACCATGTGATTGTACCCATGGATGGGCTCAGTCCACAAGCACGTTCTTTGCTGAAAGCCTCACAAAAATTTTCAAGAGCCACTGGAGAGCAGGGTCATGTGCCTCAGGTTAATTAGCCAGGAGCAATGTGCCAGTTGGATTTTTCTCAGGTCCCAGCTTGTCTAGGGTTGGCCCTACATCTTCTCTTCTTGAAGCCAGTATAGTCATGAATGGTGGAGGCTGGTGCTATCATTAGTGATTCATCAGAAAACTAAGGGAAAGGCAGTTGCTAGTTCACCAAACTGGGAGCAGCTGGGACCCAGATGACAGCAGCAGAAAAAGAGCCAGAGCTATGACACTGGCAGCTACTGTGGTTACTAGAGATAGGAGGAGACCGGGCAGGGCTTGCTGCCCACCTAGTGAGAAATACAGCCACCGTAGTTGGCTGAAGAAGAAAGCTACAGCAATATGCCATAGCAATTCCATCAAATTAATCTCCTTGGAAGGTCTTCCAAACTCTGTTGAACAACAACTCCCATCATCTTTCACTATTGGCCATGCTGAGGCTGTTGGTATAGGTATAGGTCAGGACTATTGGGATCCTCCTTCCTCACTCCGAGGCTGTTTTAAAGTGGGGTACTCAAGATCTGGACCCCATCCTAGTAAGTCATGCAATTCTTTCTTATAGGAGAAAATAATGCTTTGATAAAATGCAGCTGGTTATAGTTGATCTCCATCGCTGTTGGCTGGGCCTCTGTTAATCGTTCTGTGAAGATTTGTAAAGGCTATTCATACACAAATGCACACCCATCAGAAATCTTTGTGTCCTTCACATCTGAATTAGAGACCAGACCCTGAAGAATAACTAGCCTTGTTTCTGCTAAACACATCACGAGTTTCAGTGGGGGCTGTTTCTCCCTGTCTTTCACTGAGCAGTGAGTGAAATGGGCTTACTTCAAATCTGGATAAGGTCAAAAAAAGAGGAAATTGTTTCTTCCTTTGCCACATCTAATATGGCATTTAAAGATTGCCTTTTTTATACTTGGAAATGCTATAAGGCATCATGTATAACTAACAGTACATGCCACCTGTTTCTTTAAATTCTGTGACTTGGTTTTGGACTGTAAAAAAATAAAATAAATATCAGATATAAAAGGCATCTATAATAATCAAAATGTTGACACGTGTCATGATGCCATCACACCAATGTCACAATTATGTAGCAACATCTGATGTAGGTGTGCAAGTCACATGCTTTGTACCGCATCAGGATGTACATGTCACAATTTGCCCCCTGCAGACACCCATGCCGGCCATTTGTTTAATATTTTTTTCAAGTCTTTGGCATCCTCCAGCTGTGCTTGTCTACAACTTTCCTCACTGCCATGCTATTAGGAGGATGAGTGGGTGCTGCTAACACTTGTGGAAAATGCCAGATTGGCTGTCTACAAATGAGTTCAGATAATTTAGATGAACTAAGTGGAAGCAGCAAGAAAAATGAAGTGTTTGGCCAGAAAGACTGTGAAAAAAAAAATGCATCAAGCAGTGCGTCAAGGTTTCTCCCCCCCCTCCAGATTTTAAATTGACTGTACAGCTTTAATTCACACAAAAAAAATAGAAAATAGAAACGAAAAACAAAACTATTTTTTTAAAAAAATAATCGAACTATTTCAGCTCATTGAAGATTGATGAGGTGATTTGTGGTTACGGCAGTATCAAGATTGAATTTCAGTTCTGACTCTGAATTAAGAGCCAGAAGCAGGACCTTTTCTGGAATTTCTCTTTCGTTCCTGGACATGTTCTGTGACTCACAAATCAAACCAAGCAGAATATTTTTAGAATAGTTTACTAAATGAAGCTTCACCATGCGAAATGACTGACCAGAGATTAAAAAGAGGATTTATGTAGTTCAGACAAAGAGTTGCCAGGTACTTTTTATGTCTGAAAAAACCCCATCCCTTTTGTCAATGGCAATTTGTACAGCTTTATTCTCTGTCAAGCCAGGACCACGTCGAGCTCATGCTGAGAGATGTGACCTGAACAGGACATAACATTCTAAGCCAGCACATTCTGGACAAAGAAACCTTCAGAGTGAAATAAACTGTAAAACAACAAAGGGGAAAAATAAACATAAATAAAACAAAGACTGAGGATGACAAATGCAACTGATAAACACTAGGATGGAAAACACAGCCTAGTATCTAATTACCAAACCTAATATTTTCGGATATATAATGTGGCTTCCATCCTTCTCAACCAGAGGCCAGCCTGCCTGGAATTTCCAATACATTTATTTAATGGTGTCGGGTTAGGGAAGGCTAATTTAACACTGATAAAATTGTCAAAGGCATTAAAGATAAATACACTTTTCTGTGAACCTGTCCAAATTGTACATAGATGCCCAGTGCGTAGTTGTTGGTGATATACTAGAGGGCCTTTGACTGATGTTCACAGCATCTCCTTGAATTGATCTGTTATTCTAGCACACTTGGTCATTTTCAGAAGTACGTGATAAATAGGGCAGCAGCACAGAAGGGGTGGTCAGACAGGGCCATGTCATGCATGTGACTGGAGCTAGGATTAATTGTATTTTTCTGTTTGGAGGGTGGAGTGGCCTTTATCTTTTTAAAAGTGTGCTAAGCCTAGAGTTTACAAAACAGTTTAATGTATTTCCTGTCTCAAAATAGAGGAAATGGATGTTAAGCTATCCAGTGAAAAGGATTTCTAGCTGGGGGACAGATTCAAAAAAGGGGTTGCATGTGGCTGAGGCTTTGAGTTGCCCAAAACTGTTTTAAAAGGAAAAACTACAGCTTGAAAATTCCTCTTAATAGCCACATGGCAATTTCTCAAAGATAAAAGCCAATTGCTGGGAATGCAGGCTTGCTGGCAGTACCTGTAGAATCACCCAAATTCCTGGGAGTCAGACAGTAAACAAATTAAATAAATTGTTGCTCTTGTTGTTGTTGTTGTTGTTAGCAACCTCCATTACCCAGTATCCTTGGGGAAACCTTGGCCATTGCCATATCTCTCAGGAAACACTCAATTGTGTGAAAGCACTTATTTTACAAATGATAACCTGAATGTTTACATACAGCGAATGAACATTTGCAAACCTTCCTAAGACTTTCCGGTGCAATCAGCCAGGTCCAAGTGGGTTTTATAAAAGAAAAGAGAAAATAATCCCCAATCAACGCAAAGAAATTACTATGATATTTTCTCTAACTCAAATTTTGTGGTTCACCAGTAGCAAACCCCAGGCTTCTCTTTGATTTCCTATGTCATTTCTTAGCTCTAGTAAGCGTCTTGCTTGGATGGAATTATACAAGGGAATAAAACTCCATGTGGTAAACTCTAAATCCAAGATGTTCCTCCTCCCTTTCCCACAAAAAGCAAAGTGTTTCTCAAAAGCACATTAGCTCATAACTCTGCTAGAAATATATGCTGTTTCAATGCTTAGCAATTCAAGGTTTTAAAATCAAGTTAATAGCCCCATCTTGTGATGGCAAACAGTACTTCAGGTTTTTCAATTATGGAGCCCCCATATACTGATTGCTCGGACAAGGTGATGCTGGCCAGAACTATAGTCTATCTTATCAGGAAAACTTTGTTAGTATAATAACATATAAATGCAGCATGCTTATATCAGTAAATGCTTTTATACTGAATGCTGAAAGGGCTCTTGATCCAAAATGCTATAGAAAGCACCAACTTACACAATTTTTGCAACTTGACTTGAGACAAATTTTCATTCCCTCACTTCTGATTTTTTTAAAAGTATCTTATGAGAAATCCCAAAATCATGGTACTAATCATTAAAAGTGGAAGTCTAAAGCAAAGTATAAACTCCAAAGTTTAGAAAGAATTCTTATGCTGTTTAATTTATTCCACTTATGTCAGCTTATCTGATGTATATTTTGACAATTTTGTTTATTAGGAGTTTTTTTTTAATCCTGCCTTTATTACTTTATAATAAGTCAAGGCAGCAGACATACCTAATATTCCTTCCCCCTTATTTTCCCCACAATAATTCATAGTTCCATCAGCAATGAACAAAATGAATAAATCTGTTCCCATCTATCTCCACTAACAAATGTTCAAAATGTGGCCCTTTCCCTGCTTGCAAGTTAATGTATAGCACTTTACCAGCCATATTTGCAAAATCCGAGATCAAGAAATCTGTGCAGGTGTGATAAAAACATGCCTTTAGCAGGCCAGAAGATGCAAACTCTCCTTCTTTCTGTTCATCAACTAGCCTCAGTGATTTCTCTCCCAGCCACCTCTTTTTTAGCTAGATCCCAAGCGCTTCTGGACATCACTATTTAAAAAAAAAACTGCCCACATGGACTCTGTGCCATATTATATTGGGTGGAAGCGGGTAGGAGATATTGAAAATAATGGCACCAGCCTTAATCTTCCTTCCTGCAGCATCCTGAAAATAGGAAGAGATATTTACTCAAAGCATGGAAGGATTAGAAGAGCCTTGAATTTCATCTGCCGTGGTCCACCAAGTGCTTTTCTGGATTATGTACCCATTCCCCTGTTGGGAGTTGCATTCATATTTTGCCTAGTGGTTGACCTGTTTCATTTAGCTAGCTTTTAGGGACAGCAGCAGCAGCAGCATCTCACAGGAGCAGGCCTCTTATATTTTCCCCCTAATGAGCATTTCCAGATGTATCAAAATATACCTGTCCAAATTACAAGTTGTTTGGCTCAATTCACTTACTTTAAAACCTTATTTAAATACAACATGCTTATGATTCAGAGTCATCAGGAGGTGAGATACATTATCTTGTTCTTGTTCAACGATGCCTAATCTGCCCCTTTCTCATTAAATCTCCCTGTTAAATAGGTTTTTCCATCCTGGCTGGTTGGGTGCCACAAGAGAGGTTGGGACTAAAGCCAGAAGTAGGAACCGATCACCATGCCAGAAATGAACAGCACGTTTGCAAAACAGGATATGTCAATAGCCATTGGATGGGCTTCATGATGCACACATTCATTTTATAATGGCCTGGTTTTGACCACATAGAAAGTGGAGAGTGAGTGGAAAGTGGTGCATTAAACCACTGTAGAAGTGGCAATCGTATTCTTTTCACATTGTGATTGTTTTAATGCTAAATACTACCACTGCATACTACCACTCTCCATGACACAGCCATCGTATAACAAAATGCCTCCTATATAATGTCTCATAACTTTTTTTCTTTAAGTTTTGTACTTCAAACAGGCATTCCAATCTTTCATAGCCAGTGGGAAAATTAGGAATTTGGAATTTGTGTTCTGGGCAGTCTTAGAACACACTTGTTGGAGAAAGAGAGCTGGACCCAAATCACTCTTTTTCCAGAATTAAAGACTTAAAGACAAAGAATTTTCCCCCTAATCTCAGAGGATGGACTTGAACATCAAGTACCTGTTTCACAGAGACCCAATGATGCTCAGAGAAATGTAGATAAACATATGTAAAAGATCCATCTGTACTACATATCTCTACCAAGACAAATAAAAGCACAATGATGCACCACATTTACAAATGTAGATACATCATCTCCTTCTTCTTCCTAGAGTATTCCCGCAGGTGCAGGATCTGCTATTTGGATCATTGAACGCCACTTTGCACGATCAGCTGCATCTCCAGGGCGCAGGCCCCCAGCTTGCATATCTTTGTTGATGGTGTCTTGCCATCTGTGTTTTGGACGCCCACGGAATCACCAGCCATTAACTTCTAATTGGTAGGTAGTCTTGGCAACGGTGGAAGGTGCTCTCTGGACATGTCCATACCAGTGGAGCCGGTCTCCTCTCATCTTCTCTGTAATTGGTGCCACACCAAAATGCTGTTGAATGGTGTCATTTGTGATGTGATCAAGAAGGGAGATGCCCGATATCCAATGGAGCATTCACATTTCCATGGCATGGAGATAGCTTTCAGTCCCTGTTGTTGCTACCCAGCATTCAGTGCCATAAGGTGAAACAGGGTGGATGGTTGTCTTGTAAATCTTAAGATTTAAGATGGGTTGGCATTCGTCTGTCACATAACACACCATGCAGATACATCATACTTGCCACATATAGAATCTAGATAAAACCAGTGTAACAGAAAAAGGGCAAAAGGAAGCATATGCCAGATATACAGTCAAAACTTATTTTAAAAAAAATAAAGCAGCAAAACACAAACTGCAAAGACAGAGCATGTCACTTCTGTTTCCAGGCGCTTCCTCTTGAATACATTTTCCAGCATCTTAGGATATGGCTTAGTGCCATCTAGATATTATTATAATTTTTCCTGGGTAGATGGATCAGCTTCAGAACATGGGAGTAAGCTTTGCCAGAGCTTTTACAAGATATCAGTTAAGTTCACATAATGTGCTTACTCACTGTTGTTTAATGACAGTTCATGAATAAACCACAATTGGTTGGGCTAAACTCAAAACCAAAGAAACCACATTATGGATTAAGCATGAAGTGAGCATTATGCTAAAATGTTCGTTTGAGTTTTTTCTACCTACTTTCTTCTCATTGCATCATCTATCAATGTACCATTTTTCTGCTCTGCTAGCATGAACGGTCAACAAATGAAAGTTTGTGGGGAAAACCCCAAATACTGAAATTTCTTGCGGTTATATTTTGATCAGTAATATTAATTGAATTAACAGCCTTTTCCCATCTAATAATTTCAGATATGGAACCATTCTTTCCATGGTCCCTCTGTCCATTGTATAGAGCTTAATCCCCTTCTCAAGACTGTGGCTGCATCTGACAATATGTGATCCTAAAGACATCCTTGGAAATAAAATTCAAGATTCATTAATCTGTGAAGATGCCATTTTGTCCCAAGCTTCTCCTTGGTTAGTGAAGAGCTTTACAGATACTCACTGGTTACAAATAAATAACAGATTTTATAAGGAAACTCCAGAGAAAAAAATGTTACAAGTGGCCCTGAGATAAAATAAGCATTTTTAAATAAGCATTTTGGAGAGTCAGTTTGGTGTAGCAATTAAGGCACTAGGAAACCATGAGTTCTAGATCTGCCTTAGGCACAAAGCCATCTGGATGACTTTTGACCAGTCACACTCTTTCAACCCTAAGAAGGAGGCAAGGGCAAGTCACTTGCAAAAATATAGCCAAGAAAACTTCAGGGACTTGTTCAGGCAGTTGCCAAGAGTCAGCAGCAACTTGAAGGAACAAAAAGAATTGTAAAAAGGTGTTATATTAGCTCCTGACCAGTAGGAGGCACTACATGATTGGTTTCCTTCTTACGGGGACTGTTCAGGCATACAGGAAGCTTCCATACTGTATCATCTATGTTCATCCTTTTAATGGGATTTGAGCCCATAGGTCTTGCCCTAAATGTACAGGGCATTTACCTTTGGAGCAGGGGTGGGCTGCTGGGGGCTCACGGGGGTTCGGATGGACCCTTAGAGAAGATTCTGCGGAGTTTGCCGAACCCCCAAATCCCACTCCTGGCTGGTCCCGCCCACTCCACCGCACCCTGCCCCTCCTAGGAGTCTCAATGCGGCCCGTTTTGGATGCAGGTAAGTGCAGGGCACATGCAGAGGCTCAGGGAGGGAGAAAAATGGGCCTCCCGGAAGTTTAGGAAGGCCGGAAACGGCCCATTTCCAGCCTCCAGAGAACCTCCAGAGCCCGGGAAGGCCGTTTTTGCCCTCCCAGAGGCTCAAGGAAAGCCTCCGGACCCTGGGGAAGGAGAAAAATGGGTCTCCCGGAAGTTCACGAAGGCTGGAAATGGGCCCGTTTCCAGCCTCCGGAACCCAGGGAAGCCATTTTCGCTCTCCCGGAGACTTGAGGAAAGGCCCAACTAGGCTACACCCACCATGGCCACGCCCATCCAGTAACTGGGCAGCAAACCTGTTGCTGAAATTTTTGGAGCCCACCCCTGCTTTGGAGCCATCTTGCCCTGGCAATCAGAAGCTGAAAAAAAAATGCAAAACTCTCCATACGTAGAGTACAGGTAGTCCTCAACTTATAACAGTTCATATAGTGACCGTTCAAAGTTACAATAGCACTGAAAAAAGTGACTTATGACCATTTTTCACATTGACAACCTTTGTAGCATCCCCATGATCATGTGATCAAAATTCAGATGTTTGGTAACTGTTTCATACTTATGACTGTTACTGTTTCCCAAGATAATGTGATCACCTTTCACAACCTTTTGACAAGCAAAATCAATGGGGAAGTCAGATTCACTTAACCATGTTACCAACATATCAACTGCAGTGATTCACTTAACAACTGTGGCAAGGAAGGTCATAAAATGGGGCAAAATTCACTTAACAACTGTCTCAATTAACAACAGAATTCTTGGGCTCAGTTGTGGATGTAAGTCGAAGACTACCTATATATACTTCCCTTATATAGTATATAGAAGAAAAAAGAAGATGTATCTGCATAGCTTCTGTAAGCATTTCCAATTTCAACTAACTGGGAGTAATACTACTTGCATTTGGTAAAAAGTAAACTCATTAAGCCACTGTCAAAGGAGTTTGTCTTTCAGAAATTTTATTTAGCTCATATTAGGCATTTTGCCCCAGGAGCTTTTAAACTTTGAAAGCACAAGGTCTTCTCCCAACTATTTATTCAGGCTCCATCTTGGACCTTATGGGGGCACACCAAACAATAGAGGGAGAAGGTGGAACCTCTGATGACCCAAGGTAGGCCAAACACCTCCCTCTGCTTTAAAGAGGGATTATGCAAACTAGCGACCCAAATGTGAATGTATCTAATTACTGTCTTAAATAATGAATTCATCCTGACAGGTCAGTCTCCTTGTTAGTCCTCAGTGATCTCTGAGCTTGGTTGTTTGCTTGCAGATGTTTTATTACCACACTATGTAACAAAATGTCTGCAAGCAATCAGCCATGCTCAGAGAGCACTGAGGGACTAACCCTGGGGCCACAACCCACTACCGGGCCGTGGCCTGTTCAGAACTGGGCCACGCAAGCAGCTGGTCGGTGCACATGCGCAGCTTGACTTATGCGAGCACACATGCACATGTGCAGCTCAACTTGCGTGGGTCAGTCCCCCTCTCCCCCCTTGCCGGGCCGCCAACCCATAAAAGTTGGGGACCATTGCTCTATGGGGCAATCCTGAACTGCTTATATTCTCTTCTATTTTTTGTATTAACAGACACATTTAATTCATCATAGTGTTAAAAGGAAAAAGTCAGGCTCGCTTCTCCAGCCAGGAGAATGGACACGAAAAGGAGCCACTGTAGCAACTGAGGACATGAAGGGTAGAAAGGAAGTCCCTTTTAATTGAGTTCAGAAATCACCTCTTTGCTGGCCTGAACCAAGCTGGGAGCGGCTACAGCCTGTCCCTTTATGATTCTCCCCCCCTCCCCGCAGCAGCCGGAGGCAGGCAAGCTCCGAGGACAGGCAGGGTGGTGACCTGGCCCCTGCTTAGGGACCACGGAGCTCACCATTGGGCTCAGCGGGGTGGACCGCTGCGCTGCAAAGGAGAGGCCGGCACGAGGGAACCACAAGGAGCAGGGGAAAAGGAAAAGCCCCCTTCCCCCGCGCCGGCTGGTCCATTACCCGTTTCGCCTTTGCAGCCCCACGCCACGGAGCTTTCACCCCCCAGATGCCCTCGCTTTCCCCCAATTCTCCAAGCATTTCTTTGCCTACCTTATTTCCAGCTCCATCGCATTTCTCCTTCTTGAAATTCACTCAATCAATTCCAACTTTGTGAGATCTTTTCCTTTTGCAAGAAGTTGGAATTAATTGACTGAACTTTTTTTTAGGGAAACTTTTATTTCCCTGCACACGATGGCAAGAAGGAGAAAGAAACACAATGGATCTGGAAATAAGGTAGGCAAAGAAATGCTTGGGGAATTTGGGGAAAGCAAGGGCATCTGGATGGGGGTGGGTGGGGAAAACTCTTCTGCCCACAAAGAGAAGAAGATAAGAAGCTGCTTCCCTTCCCTGCAAAGAAGACAGGTAAACATGGTGGGGCCGCATGCGGGAGTAGGGAAGGAAGGAAGACAGCGGGGAAGGCAGGGAAGGGAAGCTCCAGGGACCATGGGGGGAGGAGTTAGTTAGGCCGCGTGGGGATGCAGCACTGGGTGGGAAGGGAAGCAAGAGGCAGCAGCAGCAGGCAAGGACTGTGGTGGGGACAGTTAGATAGGCCGTGCAGGGCTGCAGTGCCAGGTGGGAATACCAAGTGTACCTAAGTTTCATGATCTTCAAGATTTAGTCTTTGCCATATTATGATGGGACTTTATTTACTACAGATATGCAAAATCTCTTTGAAAAAATGTAGAGCAAAGCTCGGGATTGTTGTATATTTTGGGGAGGTCATATATCTACATATATTTGATACAACAGTATTTGGGGGGTGTCTCAAAATACTTTGATAAGAGTGGTAACATTGTATGTGTATGTGTATGTGTATGCATATGTATATGTATAACATAGTGGTTATGACATAACTTTTTGTATAAGGGATTTTATTTCCTGCATCTACAAGTAGTATTTTGAGCTTCTTTACTAAAAATAAATAGAAGTAAAAATCTAGTGGCTGAGTATGGGTCAAATATGGCAATAGCATAATGGTTAGAACATGATGGTTAGAAGTAACAACATGGTTGATCAACCTTAAATTCAATTATATGTGAAATCAGTGTTAGGATACAGCTGACAGAATAGTTCGTGCAGCTGCCAAGGTCCTGCTACTGAATTGGTATGCCAATTATTCTTTTGTCCCCTTCTCAACTGAACTCTGCAGAAATGCCACTAAAGTTATATCTATAATATGCAATGAGAAAACATGGTTAGTACTCAAAGAGCAGCATTTATAAGTCTACAAATTTATATGTCTAGTCCTTTTAGCTCCTTATATAGAACTGTTTCAGAAGAAACTTTATAAAGGAATGATGTTATATAAAATTGACCTGATCTTTTCATCCAGTAAATCTCCTTAGTTAAAGAAGTCTTACCAGATACAATTCTATGTATGAATTTACAATTTACAATCATATGTGATCTTAGACCTTGTAACAGTAGTTATCGCTGTAAGATTTTTTTTTCTATGAGCTATTGGGAAAAGACTGCCTAACACATACTAAACAGATAAAATTAAAAAGCTACATCTCACATTGCTTTCATGAAGCATATTAATTTGTTAAAAATGTTTCTATCCAAAGTTTTTAAAAAATCATGGTTTGTAGTTTATAAATGAATGAATGAATGAATGAATGAATGAATGAAACTATAAGTTCCGATTCATCTAAATTTCTCTATAGATAGCTATTGATATTTGGGGGGAAGGCACTGGCATGTTCACAGCTCACATTTTCCAGGGAAGAAGCATTAAGTGGTAACATGTCTTTGTTAACTGGTGAAAAATATTAAATCTCTCCAAATTTTGCAGAATTTTATTTTCTTAAAAGCCACAAAGCTCTTCAACACCCTAAACTGAACTGAACATTTTGTCATTTTTTTCCTAGTTGTTTCAATATTTTGTTGTACTGAAATTAAAATTGTCACCTTTAATGTCTGTCTAGAGTCTAAGACTTAAAAGAGTGGAAATGAATTAGCAAATCAACCTAAAAGTTTAAGAAAATATTCAGATTTAATTTAATGGAGAACAGAGTGCAAAATGGGGAAGAGTAAACCAGGTTTTATTTCTCATTATTTCATTTTCACCTCTTTGCTACCAATTTTAGGATGCTAATAGGAACATGGTCCTTTGGCAACCACTTTTAAATTTTATTTTTTCTGAATGGAACAATGTTTTTACTTTCCAGAATTGTATAATATAATCTCATCTCATGGATAATATAAGAAATACAAATAACTACTATCTAGAAGTACTGCCTCTTGCTATGCCTGGTAAGCTATCTCCACCATGTTTGTTTGTATTTTATCCCCTCAAGATCACAAAAATACCCAAATTTTTAATCACTCTAGGTGGATGGTAGAAACTAGATGTTATTTTAAACAAATAGTAGTGAAAACAGAACCTCTGAAACAAATTGAAATGTATGTCAGAATTGGGACCATTGGTTTAATGTCAGGATTCTATAAGTGGCAAGATCTTGTCAGAGCAGGAATGCAGAGTGTAAACATGCAATAGTCACTAATGACTGAATATGAGAAATGGAGTTCAAGAACTCCCTTTACACATAGAGACACAGCAATGAAAAAGTTGGGGTTGAACTCAAAGGTATGCAAGCTCTATGTCATCTCAAATTTATTTATTTATACTCCACCTTTATAATTTTTACAAATAACTGAAGGTAGCAAATATATCCATCATCTCCTATTTTCCTCACAACCACCTGTTGGGCTAAGAGGATGTGACTGGCCCAAGGTCATGCAGCCTGCTTTCATGGCTAAGATGGAACTAGAATTCATGATTCCTTAGTTTCTAGTCTTAACTAGAAACATTCTTTGGAATGTATAATTTTAGCCATTACAGAATAAAAATTTACCAATAACAACTAGACTTCCTGATTATTTTCACTTCCATTTATTAAGATAGTTGTGTGCATGCAGACATGTGTGGTCTGCATAAAATTATAGGGCATATATTATTCCTTTCACTTCCTGACTTCAACATTTCAAAGTTGTTATGAATAAAACTACAACTATAAACCTAATTTTACTGTAATAATGAAGTAGTGTATTAGACATATGGAATAGAATAGTACAGAATAATGGAGTTGGAGGGGACTTTGGAGGTCTTTTAGTTCATACCCTGCACAAGCAGAAGATCCTGTACCATTCTTGACAAATGGCTGTCCAATCCCTTCTTAAAAACTAATCTCTCTTAAAAAAAAGAGAAAGAGAATTTCTGCTCTCATGTTGTGTTTCCAAAACTCAACATAAATCTCTCATTCAATTTAAATATTAGTAATAGCTAGTCATATTTCACCATGCACATAAAGTTAAGAACCAAATCTTTTGCTTATACATGCATTTTCTCCATTGAAAATAGTCCATTGCTTTATAACAAATATTTTTTTTCCTTATTAGAGTACAAACTTGCCCCAAACAGTAGTTTTAGTAACATGTCTGGATTTAGTACTTCTGTATTCCTCTATTACTGGGTATTGACAATTTAGAAAATACATGCAACTTATTTTATTAATTAATTAATTAATTAATTAAAAGACCCACATTTGATGTGCCAGTTTCAGCAAAACAGTTTTATCAGATTGAGCACTTATACTAATTACTTTGGCTCCTTTTTCCCGTAACTATGAAACCAAGTATCCTTTAAATCTAACTAAATTTTCTAACAAAGGGAAATTTTCTGTATTATACACAGTTTCTCCTTGGGAAAATTAGTGTTGCAATGTAGTCTTTAAACAAGCTCTAAGAATCTATGGTGATCACCATGAATGCTCAGCTTCAGAAAGGTTGATTTAGATATTCATTTTGAATTTTATGGGTTGGTGATATTGGCAGGTTTGGTTGATGAAAACCTCAAAAAATTCATGGGGATTGAGGTGGTAGATGAATTATAGAAATAGATATACAAATATGTTTTTGTTGAAGACTATAATAGGACATAGTTAATTTTTTTCAGCTGAATTCAGAGAATGGCATTAGGATGTGCCTATCAGATGTTTTTTTTTAAAGCATGGTTAGATAAAAGAAGATGCCCATAGCTGAATTATCTCAATTCTAAATGTCAACATATATTCCAGATCCCTATATTTTAAAAAGTCTGTAGTTTGTTTACTTGTTATATTTACATAGTACCATATTCAAAGCTGACTACCAAGTGAAGATTAAATGTAGAATCTTCTGCTTGCAAACAATATGCTACTTTGAGCAGTAGATGTTATTATCAGTAATATAACATTTCAAAAATGTTACACATTTATTTCAAAAATGTTATATGATACAGAGCTGAAGAACGGATATTGCAGTATCTCACAATACTGTATATTTTATAACTCTAGATTATGATGATATAAGATTGAATATGCAAAGTCTAATATTATATGCTACTTTTACAGATTTGTGTCTGTATAACAATTGTTTATTTCAAATTTTGTTTCAGGATTTTCGGTTTGTTCCTTCCAGCTAATGGAAGAGGAAAGAAGGGAGGGAGGGAGG
>JANHFL010010288.1:115072-137135 GCA_032468155.1 Oxyrhabdium leporinum | reverse complement strand
GTTCTCAGAAGGCATAAACCAAGCTATGACACTATAGATACTATATAATATTTGGCTTATCAGACCGTTGCTTCCCAAATGTAGAAAGAGAGCCCTTGACAGAAATACGCAAGAACTGCTACCTGGACAAAGAGGGCTAAAGGTTGGTGTCAGCATCACTAGGTAAACCTGTCTAGAAAATCAACTCTACAGTATAGGAAAACTAAAACTATAATTTATTGCAACAGCCTATAATAGCAGAATCTGCAAGTCTGATTGAGGTTTCTCCTAATTATAGTTGAAGATTCCATTGCGTTGCTAATTGAATTGGGCGGTTGCAAAATGGTATCAAGAGCTTATTTTTTCCTGATACCGTAGTTTAAAAGCATAAGTATTTGGGGTCACAAAGTTACTGAATACAAATACCCTGCTTTTTCTCTAAGGAATTGAAGGCAATATATAAGGCAGTTTTTCCTGCTTATATCTTACAACATTCCTGTGTGTTGGACACACTGGAGGGGAAAAAACACCTGAGAAAATGGGATTTGAACCTGGGTTTCCTCAATCCTGGTTCAATAATGCATCCCCTCCTCCAAGTTGCCTTCCCAAGGTCTTTGAAGATCAGGAATCTTAGAAAATAGATGGAACCTCTGATGGGGGTTTGGGGGGTTGGTGGGAGGCAATTCATGTATGCCTTTCCTCCTGCATAGTCTATCTGAAAACCATAGTTAGGCTCCTGCTTCTGCTTTTCTCCAGACCACAGTTCCTCCTGCTGGATTGAACTTCAACCGTTTCACAGAAGATTCCCTTCTGCGACATGCCCAGTTTGTAGTGGAACAGGTGGAAAGCTATGATGAGGCTGGGGATAGTGATGAGCCTCCAGTCCTTATCACACCTTGCATGAGGGACCTGATTAAGCTGGCAGGAGTCACCTTGGGGAAAAGGTAGGAGGGCAGTTGGGCTGTGTATGGGTTCACTGGCTAGAGGAAAAAGTCTGTCTTACAACAAAATACATTCCCTGCTTTGGTCCGGTTTTATTTCTTTACCACAAACTGCAAGGTTTTACTGCCATTGTAACTTTGAATGGTCACTAATGGTTGTACGACTGTACAATCATTAGTGACCATTCAAAGTTATAATGGCAGTGAAAAAAGTGACATGACTGTTGTTCACACTTATGACCATTGCAGCATCTCCTGGTCATGTGCCCAAAATTCAGCCACTTGGCAACTGGCATTTATTTATGACGGTTGCAGAGGCACGTGATCACCTTTTGCAATCTTTTTGACAAGCAAAGTCAATGGGGAAGCAAGATTCACTTAACAACCATGTTACTAATTAGCAATTGAAGTGATTCACTTAACAACTGTGGCAAGAAAGGTCGTAAAATGGGGCAAAATTCTACAATTGTCTTGCTTGGCAATGGAATTTGGGGCTAAATTGTGGTCGTAAGTCGAGGACTACCTATATTATGCTAAAACAATTTACGTACTTTATTCAAAACTAACTCTTGTTTGGGAAGAGCAAGAATTCTTTATGACACCTGTGCCCAGGTAAAGATCCAGCTTCCCACTGATCAGCTGTATGGTAGCTGAGAAAATACTTGTAGAATGGCTGGACAATTTGAGGAAAATCCCACCACCAACAACATTTTTTCCTTCTTATCCTCAAAATGGGGGGAAATGGAATTATGAAATACTTGTAAAAATGTTTGAAGTGATACATGAAATGGCTAACACACACACACACACACATATATATATTGGTCAACATTTGAAAATAGTTCATGTGACAAAGTGAACTAATTTATGAAAAGAAATTGTTATCTCAGAAAAACCTTCAGTTTTCATGAGTCTGCAAAGAGGATAAAGTGAAAAAAATATGGAAAGAATAGTAATACAGTGCTTTCGACTGAGGATAATGCAATTTGAGCCAGCATTTTATTATGAAAAATGCATAAATTGAATTTTGCTTCTTCCATTCCCTTTTTTCAAATACAGAAAATTATGGCTCTTTGTAGCTATTTCATACTCTAAAGCAGGGGTGTCAAACTCGCACATCCCGGCAGCATCACATGATATATGAGGACTTTTTTTTCCCCTTTACAAAACAGGGTGACACCCCTGCTCTAAAGGATAAAATTCAAAACATGTAATTTCCTTTCCTTTTCTCTCTATTGATGGTTTCTTCTGTTTTCAGTATAAACCTCTTGCCTGTCTGCTTCGACTAAGCGGTAGACAAAAATAAAGAGCCAGCTATAACTCCTCTTAGTGCAAAATTTGAAATTATTCAACCAATTTTCAGTCAATGAGCTTACAATTCTGTGCAAATAGTATGTTTTACTTAATACTCCAAAATACCTTGACATGTAATGTTACAAAGTAACAATGTAGTGGTAAAACATGTTAAAATTTAAATATTGTTTATCTTATATTTTAATATAATATACTTATTAAGAAATAACTTTTTCCCCTTGCTTCGAGATTTCTAGAAATGTTGCATGTCCAGTGAGGACAGGGACTTCCAACCATTTTGAAACAATGTTTCTAGTGGTTCATTTTGTCCCAGTGCAGCCCAGTGTACTGTACCCAGATAAGTCCGGCAAGGACCTAATTTTTCTCTGTTGTTCCCTCTCTCCAGACGAGCTGCAAGGAGACAGGCTATCAGGCATCCCACCAAAATTGACAAAGATAAAGGACCTACCAAGGCCACCACGACCAAGTTGGTCTATTTGATCTTTGACACTTTCTTCTCTGAACAAATTGAGAAGAATGAAAAAGAAGAAGACAAGGAGAATGCTGCAAAGCGGAGGCGCTGTGGAGTCTGTGAGGTAGGCTGTTAGGTGGAGGAGGCCGGCATTCGGATGAAAAAGTCTTTACGTCTTCCACTTCTTTCTAGTCCCTTTCTTTTGGCCTATTAAGCACATTCACATTTTGGCATCAGATAATTTATTTTATATTTCACCGCTGCGTTCCTTCTAGCCAGAATATCCCAAATTCTGCCAGCATTCAATGGTCACGTTCACAATATAGTCCACAAATTAAGGTAAACTTTTCTGGAATTTTCCTTATATATGTTGCGTGAATTTGAAGCATGATGGTTGATTTGGATTGTAAGATTTTATCCAGTCCTCAAAGCATGCAGTAGTACTCGTTCAAACAACAGTTTCCAAGTGAAGGAAGTTAGGCCATCCTCAGAACATTTCCTCCTTGATCCAGCTGCCTGCTTTTTTTCTTCCTTTTTCCAGGTTTGCCAGCAGCCAGACTGTGGTAAATGCAAAGCTTGCCAAGATATGATTAAGTTTGGAGGGAGTGGAAAATCAAGACAAGCCTGTCTGCATCGGAGGTAATTATTTTTATTTTCATGAGCCAATATTGAGGGCAGAGGAGCTGCCAGATCCTCAGATTAGGTGTTAACAAGCAAGGGAAAGGCAGTCTGAGAAGCCTTCCATTAATTGGTTTACAAATAAGTTTGTTTCTGGACTTCATAACTATAACTGTTTTGAAGAAGATAGGTTCTGGAATTCTGACGCCCCCACCCCATCCCACCCCACCCCAGAGAATCCTGTTTATACTGAATCATTGGGGCTGGTAGGGTAGGGAAGCAGAATATATTCTGTTTCACCGGGCTCTTGGCAACAAATAGCTTATGAACATTCTTCCCATTTTCTAGACATTTATGACTACAAGACTCAGAATGGGAGCACTCCTTGCTCAACTAAAGCAGTGTTCCTCAACCTGGGCAATCTTAAAACGTGTGGGTTTTAGCTCCCAACCAGCAAACGTATAGAACTTGGTGGCTCTTCTTTTGGGAGAATAGAGGCTAAATTGCTGGACTCTTTAGTTGCCAACTCCATATACATTTTTGTCTTAACTTCAGGTGTCCCAACCTAGCTGTGAAAGAAGCTGATGAAGATGAAGAAGTGGACGATAACATTCCTGAAATGCCCTCTCCCAAAAAGATGTTGCAAGGCAGGAAAAAAAAGCAAAACAAAAATAGAATTTGCTGGGTGGGAGACCCTATCAAGGTATGCTCTCTGTATGATAAATAGCAATTAGAATTTAATTCAACTTTGAGCTGTACCTGGGGAAAGATCCTCTTCAGTTGCACAGCTGTTATCCAAGTTTTGTGTAAGTGGATAGAGAAGTAGACAACATGTATAAGGGGGCTGATAGTCCTAGACAGCTATCTTCATCATTTGCAGTTGAGATCCAGCTTTTGTCTTTTTAAAAGTAGTAGTAGCAGCAGCAGCAGTAGGAGTATTTCCATAAAGGCCAGAGGCCTGCTTCTATCACAAAATTTTTATCTGAGCGGTTCAGGAAAATGAAAGCCTTTGCTCCTGATCAGATTTTTTTTTTCATTTGTAATACAGTAATACCAAGGCAAACTCATAATTCCTTTTCTGCTGAGACATAGTGATAGCGAGAGAATAAGTATGGGCGAAATCTTAATGTGCTTTCTTTTTCTTATTATCACTTTTGGTCTGTTGATATCTGCAGAGTGATGGCAAGAAAGATTATTACCAGAAAGTGTGCATTGATTCAGAGACTCTGCAAATTGGTGATTATGTTTCTGTGAGCCCTGATGACCCCACGAAGCCTCTCTATCTTGCAAGGTGTGTCTGCATGGAGATAAATGCATGTGCTTCTGAACCAAGATGGACCTTTAGGCAAAGGCGTTGGACCTGGGCTGATTTCAGACTTTAGTTGTTGTTTTTTTTATAAAAGCTATCCAAAGATTGCGGTGGTTGTCTATAATTGGGGCAAAGGAGAAGTTGTACTCCTGCATACCTGGAATGAAGCCCTATTGGGCACACTTATTCCTGAGGAAGTACTGCATGAACAAATAAAACATATCACATAGATTAAACAAAACTGTGGAACAGATTGCTTGTATGTTTTGTATTATACTCCATTTCTTCAAATGTCTTTCAAAGATATTTCCTATACTGATCATTGCATTTTGCTTTCTGATAGTGAGAAAATGATATCTGCTTCATTGTGTAACTGGTTGTATTCATCCCGCTAAGCCATGGCTGCTTTAAACAGCGGGATGGAGATTTTGCAGAAGCTACTGTGACCTGGATTTATACAAGTCAAAACCAAACCAGTCTTATTGCAGCTTAGTACAATGGGCAGACCAGGTTTCATGTCTGAAACGTTTGCCAAGAAGTGGTTGTGAAACTGAGCAGTAATCCAGAAAGCCCTATGTTTCATGCCTCAATCCTAGGTTCCCTGATGTAAACCCTTCTCTCCCAGCCTCAGCACATGGCGACCCCATTATGGGCCACAGTGGGAAAAGACAGCTCTGTTCTTATACAACTATCCAGAAAGAAGGATAGGCAGTATGGTATGCCTCCCACGCACAAGCTTGGGGGATAAGATTTGGAAGGCCTTGTCCTCCCAAGGCTGAGTGCTCTTCCACATATTGCCATTCTTCTGGAAAGGGTTGTATGATCTGATTCCCAAACACTAGAAAATCTTTCAAGTAAATTTGACATTTGTATTCTTGTTGAATTAATGTCCTGCCCCATCCCCTTCCCCTAGAATCACAGCCATGTGGGAAGACCCCAGTGCTGGACCAATGTTTCACGTTCACTGGTTTTGCCGTGGCACCGACACTGTGTTGGGAGCAACATCTGACCCACTGGAACTTTTCTTGGTGGATGAATGTGAAGATATGCAGCTGTCTTACATCCATGGCAAAGTCAACGTTCTTTATAAGGCTCCTCCTGAGAACTGGTCTTTGGAGGTATATCTCACTACTTGAGCATCTATTTATTTACAGTGTTTAATTGTTAGGGTTATATGCCAGCTTTCATACACCAGTTCAAAGTAGCATACAGAGCACACTCTTCTCCCTCCCCACCCCCTCCCCGGTAAAACCAGGGAAGGACTGCCTTACTGAGTTTGTGGGGGTTTTTTGTGTATGTGTTTTGTTTCTCTTTTTGTCAGCTATAAGGTAGGTGGTGATAATACTAGGATAGCAGTGGAAGAGTTTAGAAACAGATTTCACTTTCCCTTTTTATAAAATCGTGTGAGGATGATGGGCAGAGTAAAGGAAGCATATGAAGGTTTTCTGGAAGTTTTCCTCTGTTATTCTATTATTTTCCCCTTCATCCCTGGAGATTGTACCCAGATTGATACCTGGGTGCTCAGTTCTGATAATGTGATTCGGGAGTTGTACTGATAAACTTCAGTGCAGGGTAGCGATGATGTTTTGGAGACTGTATTTTCTTCCCTGGTCTGACTCAGTAGCAAGTCACAGCCCAAGGAACCGACTGACCTCTTCCACGCATCTCTATTTCTCTAGCCTGGCTCCAGTCTTTTAAGGCAGAGCTTGGCAGGCTTCCTTTGCTTGCAACCCCTGACGCCATAGCCATTGCGATTTGGACCCCTGTCCCTCTTATGCATGAGTATGGCTGCTGACAGCGGTTATTGCTGCCCCCTTTTTTTTTAGTCCAAAATTGGCCTTATCCTATGGCATTCTTCTGTGAAATTGCTGTCAGGATAAGTTCAAAGTAGATGCAAATGAGAGCCGATAGCTACAGCCAGTAAAAGACCAAAATACTTACAATTCCTGGCAGAGGAATCAGATACAGAAGTGGATTTGGTGAGCTTTGCTGGGCTACGCACTGACTGTTGAGTTGCTCGTTCTGATTCAATGCAGAAGTCAATGTAATTCTAATACAGGTAGCCTTTGACTTACGACTGGTTGCTTAGTGAGCGTTCAAAGTTACAACAGAACACCCAAAAAGTATTTATGCCTGGCTCTGATGATACCCCACCCCCAGCGATCGCATTCTGGGTGATCGGCAGCTGACTCACGTTTATAGCTGTTTGCAACATCCCTCGTCACAGCGATTTACATTTTTGCTGAAAACCAGCATTCATTTCTGGTTTTCTGCAAAAATGCCCCAGAGCAAAACAATGGGTTTGCTTGATGACCGTGGCGTTCATTTAAAGACAGTGGGTTCATTTAATGAACATGGTTGATTCACTTAACAAAAAAGATTGTAAAATTGGGTGAATCATACAAAGCTCCAGTTCTGCAACTGTTCTCTTAACGGCGGTAGGTTCTGCGTCTCTGTAATAATTGAATAATCAGTATGTATTTATTTATTTCTCCTCCTTCTGCCTTAAATATTCTCATAGGGAGGACTTGATGTGGAGATCAAAATGGTGGAAGATGATGGCAGGACCTATTTTTACCAAATGTGGTATGACCAAGAGTATGCTAGGTTTGAGACTCCGCCAAAGATCCAGCCCACAGAAGACAACAAACACAAGTTAGTGCACATGATGAAGTGGCATGGGAGCTTGAAAATAAAGTAGAAAATCAGTGAATGTGCAGATCCTAAATCTACTTGGGACTGTCTCTGCATTAGACTCAACTGAAGAGTTGCAAAATAGCATGCAGGCATTCAGTCTCTAGATCTGTTAATAAGATTACACTCAACTTTCTCCCAAAGATAGCAGAGATGAAGAAATGAGCATTTATATTTTTGAAAATATACACGATTCCCTTTTTAAGCTCCTTGTGAAATGGAAAACAAAAAAAAATAAAACAGGGAGCTTTATATGAGATTATTTAGAGTATTAGAAAGCCCAAAAGAGCAATTGGTAGTAAATCAAGTAGCATTATGAAGAGGTGAAGACATATAGTCTTAAAAATGCTCATGTACTGCATGATATCAGTTGTTGGTTCTTCAGATGCTCTGAATTGCTTGCATAGACTCAAATGTAGCAGATGGGAAGAAGGCTTGGAGGTAATGAGGTAATTTGATGATATCACATATTTTTCCAGTTTCCCCAATCCAAAACAGGCCTCTGCTTCTTCTCTCCCAGGTTTTGCATGAGTTGTGCCCATTTGGATGAGGCAAGGCAGAAGGAGATCCCCAAAGTCTTTGAGTCTCAGGAAGAATCAGAAGGAAAAATGTTCTATAGCATGGCAACAAAAAATGGGGTGCAGTACCGATTGGGAGATGGAGTTTTTCTTCTTCCAGATGCCTTCCAATTCAGGTTGGTTTATAAATTGATTTCAGCTTGAAAAAGAGGGGGCTTCTTTTAGGGAGGGCTGGGACATCAACTCAAGAAAAGGATCAGTGATGCCCGAAGAGGCAAACACATTTTAAAATAGTGTATAATTTGGGGATTAATAGTTCAAATTTTATGTCATAATAAGGAGAGTTAAATTTATTTCATGAGAATTAAATTGATATTCACTTAAGGCTTCACTGTTGTAGCAGGATATATTTATCAGAAAGGTGTTAGAGAATTTTCAGGTAAGTGAGGTTGATAAAAGTTCAGTCAGTTGAGTAGCAAACTGGTGGGGGATGAGGTTGGGAAGGTTTTAACTCAGTAGCATTTCCATATTTAAAATAGTTTAAGAATGCAATTAGTTTGGTTAAAGAGATGATAGAAGAATTGATTCACCAATCAACTGCCTTGGAAATCAGTTGCCTACCTCCAAATATATGCATAAATCATTTGATTCAATGTCCATGGCCCGAAAGGAAATGGGAAGCACCTCCAGTTCATAGAATCTTTTCCTTTCTCATTAGCCTGAGGCTGACCAGTCCGACCAAACGTCAAAAGAAGGAAGCAGTGAATGAAGAGCTTTATCCCGAACATTACCGAAAATATTCTGAGTATATCAAAGGGAGCAACCAAGATGCACCTGAACCATACCGCATTGGCCGGATCAAGGCAATCTACTGCAACATCCGCAGCAGTGGCAGGCCCAACGAAGCTGAAATTAAACTGCAAGTGTACAAACTTTACAGGTAAATGGCCATTAGAATTTTGTTGGTGCCTGAGTAGAAAATAATTTCCAGTCGACCTCCTTGTGTCAAGAATAGTGCCAGAAAACAGAATGATAAACTTGAGTATTGACGCACGATCCACGCAGAACTGGGTTTCTGTATGCATATCACTACATGGAACTATGTGTCAGTAACTCAGGGCAAAGACTTAGCAGCCTGGGCTCTTATCTGTGGAGCTGAACTCTGTTGAATAAGCAAAATGGGTCATGTAGCAGCATACAAATTTTACTGCTACAATGGTTTGATGACCAGGACAGACTAAAAACAGAGTGTTAGCTTGGGATTTTTTAAAATGTGTTTGAATTTGATGGGTTCCTTGAGACTAAGGGCAAAAAAAAAAAAAAAATTCACAGAAACACAGCCAGGTTTATCTATAGGAATTTTTCTAAGGTACGGTGGAAGTTGCAGGGCTTATCACCTTACATTCAGAAGCCCTCTCCCGTGTTTATGTTCATGACATTGCTTTGCTTCAGGTTCTGAGAATGTGGGTGTTGTTTTTTTAATTAACAGCTTCCGTGGTTACAAACAGTTAGGCAATACACTAGCTAGAATCTAAACAAATGTAATAATGGGATATCTTACAAAATAAAAATATTACCAAGCATTTTTCCCTCTTTTTCAGTCTGTCTCATTTGAGGAATTTGAACTGGACTGGGAGAGAGTTTAGTCCCACCTACCCAAGTCCTCCCTTTGATTCTAAGCAACCAGTAGACTTATAGAATTTTAAGCCTCTAGAGCTGAGCAGTTATAAAAAAAAATGGGGTGGTAGTTTCCTACCAGTTGGGTTAATGCATAATATGTCCTAGAGACTATTTTTAGGGATTGCCTGAAAATTGGCTTAATATAATATTTTCAAAAAAAAACAGCCTTGTGAAACTAATTAAAAATACTTTAAAATCCTGTCTTCATTACTTTGCGTCATCACCCTTAATTGTTGTAGCTCTTCGGGACCCACAAACAGTTAAATGAGTCTCAATCTCGATGTTATATACAAACAGGAGGGAAATAATCTGAAATGCAATGTATTCTTCAGTGCTTATATTTTCTTAAAGCATTTAATGGTCCCTGAACTCTGCTTCCATCACCATAGTTTAACTGAGAAAAACTCATTCCTTTCCTATTATGTAGGTGTTCCTGAATTTGCTGCTTTATCTCCCTGAACACAAGCATCTCTGTTGTCTTTCTAGGCCAGAAAACACACACAAATCAGTCAAAGCCAGCTACCACGCAGATATCAACTTGCTCTATTGGAGTGATGAAGAAGCAACGGTGGAGTTTAAAGACGTGCAGGGCCGCTGCACAGTGGTGTATGGAGAGGATCTGACAGGAAACATCCAAGATTACTCCGCCAGTGGCTCTGATCGTTTCTACTTTTTAGAGGTGGCTTTTTCCACTATGTCATTGGCCCAGTACAATTTTTCACCAATATATTCTCCAATACTGGAGGTTTTTAAGAAGAGATTGAACAACCATTTATCTGAAATGGTATAGGGTTTCCTGCTTGAACTAGAAGACTAGAAGACCTCCAAGGTCCCTTCCAATTCTGTTATTCACAACTGGGTGTCGTATCAGCAAGTGCTGCTATAGATGCAGTTGGCTGAAAACATATTTGAACTTTAAATTACCTCCTTCCACTTTGGAAGAGGGACATTAACGAAAGCCCAGTTGCTTTCTCACACTAGAATTCACTCCTGCTTACAGCTCATTCTATAAATGCTGCCTAACTTCCCATCAGTGTTTTCTGAAATCTAAGAAATTAACAGAACTGCATGTGTCTTTGGTCTGAATTGAGTGTTTTTTTTCCCCTTTTCATTTCCAGGCATATAATGCAAAAACAAAAAGCTTTGAGGACCCACCTTATCATGCCCGTAGTTCTGGAAATAAAGGGAAGGGGAAAGGGAAAGGGAAAGGTAAGTGATTAATTGCTAAATGATTTAAATCTATGATGTATTACCCAAGGCCAGCAATATCTTTCCTGTGGAGAAAAATAAGATGCTAAACCAGCCAGTGCAAATCCTGCAGAACAAAGAACTTGGGCTTTGATGGGCTTTTGAGTGCAGTTCAAGGTGATCGTTACTCTGGCATTGGACCTGTCTGTCTGAGGAACCGTCTGTCTCCAGTTGTTTCTGCCCATTCTATACAATCAGACAGACTGAGCACTCTGGGCCCCATTGATTAAACCAGAACATCTGATGTAAGCCTGGAGGTGGGCAATCTCTGTTATGGGAGTTGCCTTCTCAAATAACATCCTCCAAGAGATCCATATGGCCCCTGCAACCTTGACTGTCTCCCAAAAGTCTTTGAAAACTTAATTTTTGTCAAGACATTGGGTTAAGATGTTTGATGACACACACACACACACTCTTTTTAGGATTTCATATAGTGGTTGAATGTTCTCATCTGGGAAGTACTTCATATTCTTCCTTTTTGTTTTATTTTGTTTCTAGAGTGTGTGTGTGTGTAAATACACACAAATATATATTAATGCTTTTCATAGAGGTGAAAGGAGCAAAGAGCAAGGGTCAGTGTCTCTTGATTACTGAGAACTGGATGTATTCATATTGTGAGTGTGTTGAAGATAGCTTGCTGATTTCTTCCATTTTATACATATGCCCACATCCCCCTCTGTTCTATTTGCCATACTTTAGAAATATATCCATCCATATAGACTTTTATGAAGAAGAACTAATCATAGCAATATTGAATGGAAAATATTTCAATCTCTTGCTCTCCCTCTCAAAGTTCTAAGTTAATATACTTAGCTTACTCAGAAAGTTCACTTTTATTCTTAAGTCATACAAATACTGAGAGGAATACTTGCAGGCATATTAGGTCCTGTTTGGTTCATTAATTCTAAACAAGTCTTTATTGTTGCTGATAGAATCTACTCAGCAATAGCATTGGCTTGTTTGCAATTAAGCTATCATAGACTTAGATAGCTAATATTGCTAGTATTTACTTTCTTGTTTACCATTAAGCTTTCATAGTCTAGATATTTAATGTTTTTAAGTAGCCCTGAAAGAGATTTAAAAAAATATAATCCTGGTATGCTTACTTTGGAAACAAGGCAGCATTTCATAATGCAAAAGGCGCATGTAGACATACTTTTTCCTCCTCATGCAGGTAAGAGCAAAGGGAAATCTTCAGGAGCATCAGAATACAGCGAGTCTGAAGCTGCTGCGATGAAGCCCCCCAAACTTCGAAGTCTGGATGTTTTCTCTGGTTGTGGAGGCTTGTCAGAAGGGTTCCACCAAGCAGGCAAGGCAGTTTGGAAGGATGGGTGGGTGCCTGGGAAAGGGCCATGAGCGTATGACTTTTATAGCCAAAAAAGTAAAGCCAGCGAGGGTTTCCAGCCCTGTTTTATGGGATGGAAATAATTTATTGTGTACTTTTGAGACTTGGAAGCAAACCATCTAATATGAATTCTTGTCCTGTTTTCATCATCATGTTGTCTTCAGGAGTCTCAGACACTCTGTGGGCCATTGAGATGTGGGAACCAGCTGCGCAGGCCTTCCGTCTGAACAATCCAAGCACCACAGTGTTCACTGAGGATTGCAATGTCCTGCTTAAGCTTGTAATGTCGGGTGAGAAGACTAACTCCCTGGGCCAGAAACTGCCACAGAAGGGAGATGTGGAGATGCTCTGTGGTGGGCCCCCTTGCCAAGGCTTCAGTGGGATGAATCGCTTCAATTCTCGCACCTACTCGAAGTTCAAGAACTCTCTGGTTGTTTCCTTCCTCAGGTGACTGAAGTCAACAGTTGCATTTTCTCAACTTTCCTTAAGCCAATCCTTATCCTATTGCACGTCCCACCTCCCAGCCTGTTGCTTTCCAACTGTGGTGGGACCACAACTCACGGGGACATGGTTGGGCAAAGCTACCCTAAGCTGGTTTCTAAATCAGAACTACGGTTTAACAGAATAGCAGAAACATAGGCTGTGACGGTGGATGCTGAATCTGCACGTATTACAATGGCAAAGATAACATGTAATGTGCCCTCCAGAAATTTTGTATCCTGAGGGCAACGATGGGTTGAGGTACTGGGAAATATTGTCCTATAGATCTAGAGGACACCAACATGGGAAAAGACTACTCAAGAGAATGTATGAGATCAGATCTACATGGGGGTTCTCTTGGGATAGTGGAAGGCTTGTTGGGATATGGACTGGGTCTTTTGCAACAAGTTCTCGTGCAAAAATTGTGTGTCTGCTGTTGGGATCAAGAGAGAGCACAGCTGACCCTCAGCGCTCTTATCTTCTGCAGTTACTGCGACTACTACAGGCCAAGATTCTTCCTCCTTGAGAATGTCAGGAACTTCGTCTCATTCAAGCGTTCTATGGTGCTAAAGCTCACCCTGCGGTGCCTTGTCCGGATGGGTTACCAGTGCACTTTTGGAGTGCTGCAGGTATGATAGTCAGCCTCTTTTCTTTCTTTTTTTTTTTTTTACCTGAGGCTAGAATTGCTCTGAACCATATTTGTGTGCTTTGCAGATTCACCTACAGGCAAAGATTCCACTGGATTTAGAGCTAAAGAGTCATTACCTGTATTTTCTGTATAATATACTGATTCTTGGGTAGATAAATTTCATGTATCTGGACAATGCCAAGTTGAGAAAGCTGATCTAGGAAATTTCTGGTTGTTGTCATGATTTCTCAAGTCAGTCTTGACTCGTTTTCTTGGCAAAAATTTGGAAGTGTTTGGCAGGACCTTCCTCCAAGATATTTTTCCACTTTCCAATCTAAAGTTGTAAGGGAATGCCGACCACCCAGTCAGCTTTATGCCTCAGAAGTCTCCCTGTTTCTAATCTAGTATTTTCAGCCACTATACAGACTGGCTCTCAAGCAGTTTTTTAGGGGTTGGTTTACAGACTGTGTGCTCAACTATAAGAAGCTGCAAAAGATAAGCTAAAGAAAGCTGATTCCATTGCCTGGTTTATGTCTCCCCTGGGACATCTGGCTGTTGTCTGTTGACAGTATTTGGTCTGGTCTGCTCTTTGTGTGAAACATCTTTCCCCAAGTCTAGCATGTATATCACAGTCTTTCTGATGCCAGATGAAGACCTTTCTGTTTTCCCAGAGTGAACTGGAATTTTAACGTGTCAGTGTTTTCCTTTTTTACTAGTATTTTATGGAACTAGGAATAGCGGTTACCATGCTGATTTAGTAAAAAACATTAGAAAAGGTTGGATTTTTAAGAAAATATATATCCTTTTCCTTAAATACCTTATTTTCTCACCCCTCGATTCTTCTCTTCCTCCTTCATCTAGGCTGGGCAGTATGGAGTAGCTCAGACACGCAGGAGAGCAATTGTGTTGGCTGCAGCTCCTGGAGAGAAACTGCCCTTGTTTCCTGAACCCCTGCATGTTTTTGCTCCCCGAGCCTGCCAGCTCAGCGTGGTCGTTGATGATAAGAAGTTTGTTAGCAATATAACAAGGTAATTGCCAACTCCCAGATCTAGTTTGTGTTGCTTTCATTGGGGGCTCGAGAATGGGGCCAGCAGTCTTACAAGAAAAGGAAGTGCATGGCTATTGTCTATTTTTCATACAAATGAAAGATTATCCTGAATAGAGGGGAGTCCCAACCTATCTAGAAAGCTCTTGTGATGTTGTGGAATTGCATTATATTTTAGAAAAAGAGGAGAGTCCAATAGCAATCAGCCTTTAAGTTATGGTTTTTTTAATGTATTCTAGGACTTATTCGGGCCCATTCCGAACCATCACGGTCCGGGATACTATGTCTGACCTTCCTGAAATCAGGAATGGAGCGTCAGCACTTGAAATCTCCTATAATGGAGAGCCACAATCCTGGTTCCAGAGGCAAATTCGGGGTTCCCAGTATCAGCCCATCCTCAGAGATCATATCTGCAAGGTATCTACTCTTACAGTGCTTATCTGGTTTGCTGGGGCAAGGTGGGTGGGAATGAGACATCTTTAATATAGTGTACTGAAGGCAGAATTTCTTAAGATCAAGTACTGTTTGAAGCAACGGTCATTTGCATCCAGGAAGCCCAAGAAAAAAGGTTGCAATTGTTAGCTATAGAGAAGTAATTCTGCTCCAGAACTTGGAAAATTACAAGAGCAATGATTGTCTGTGCAAAACTTAGGAAAACTGTATTACTGAATAATCCCATATTAGTCTGCAACCCATCACCTGCTGGGTGGCAGAAAAATCATCTTCACCCTAACCTACAAGAAAAAGTGTAGGAAAACTTTCAGAATTTTATCACATAAATGGGAACAAAATAATCATTGGGCAGTTTCTTTCCCCCCCTCCCCCCCCAAACTACTCACAGGTATCTTGTGTTGACCCTCCCTTTTCCCCCCTCCTTAAAAATGTAATCGCATTTGTGCTCTTCTGGGAAATGCACTACATTAGTGCATTTACTAAATAGTCAGACATAGGCAATCCATACTTAACAGAGGTAGGAAGGGGGCATCCCAAATGCTAAGGGTAACTCTTCCTTCGTCTTAACTAGGATATGAGTGCATTGGTAGCTGCAAGGATGAGGCACATCCCACTGGCCCCAGGTTCCGATTGGCGTGATCTGCCCAACATTGAAGTGCGCCTTTCTGATGGCATAACCACCCGCAAGCTACGCTATACACACCATGAGAAGAAAAATGGGCGGAGCAGCACAGGATCTCTGCGGGGGGTCTGCTCCTGCGCTGAAGGTACAACATCTGGCTTTTCTGGTTAGAAAGGATGGCTTGACAGGTCATCCAAAGAATACAGCCATTACCTCTTCAAAATTAAATAATACTTTAAGCCACTCTTAAAAAGAATTCATATGGTCAGAATCTCACTGGATCTCTATGTTCTGCCATGCAACTTCTTGAAATTTAGATCTATGGATTCTGCTGACCCTTTTCTAGTCAACACAAATTTAGAAGGATCTCAGCAGGACATCCAGTCCAACAATTTGCTTTAAAAGAGGCTATTAATCCTAGCATACTTTTCCTTGCTAAGAAGCATAGCATATCCAAAATGAAGTGCCACTCGGTGAAACCAGAGAGGGAGATCCTTACTTCCCAAATAATTATCCTTTCACGTTCTTGCTACATTCCAATTTGGTTCTAGTTTGTACCTGATCTAACAAGTCTGGGGAAGTTTTTTGAAGCAATGGGAAACAGCTGGTGTTTGACTTAGATTTACCTGGGATTTTTTAGATTTACCTGGGATGCAACTGCAACCCCCTCTGCTTCCTTCAGCTTGGGTGCGGGAAGAGTTCCTTAGTGCTAGTAGTCCTAATGCTAGTAGTCCTAACTAGCTATCTATGGAGCAAAGCAGACCAAAATTTCAAAGGAAATTCCCAGCCATACTTTCAGTGAAAAATAAGCCAAATCCTATTCTATCTCTTTCAGGCAAGGCATGTGACCCTGCAGACCGGCAGTTCAACACCTTGATCCCTTGGTGTCTGCCTCACACGGGGAACCGGCACAACCATTGGGCAGGCTTGTATGGAAGGCTAGAGTGGGACGGATTCTTCAGCACGACAGTCACCAACCCTGAGCCCATGGGAAAACAGGTAAGGGAAGGGAAGAGGCCTGGAAGGAGCCCAGTGGCTCATCATCATACTGATGTTCCAGTGTATTCCCTATCCTCCTATTCTCTTTGCATGTACTTTCTTGCTTGTAGCTTCTCTGGCTTTATAGGGAGGCTATATTGAATGCTATTAAGGAAGGCAGAAAACACCAGTATTTAATGGTTGTTGCTGTCATAAGGGGAAACTGGCAGAACCATTAATGAACTTGGTGTGGTGTGTCAGTTGAGTCCTTTCATGGATCATGAGGCCCTGCGCTCAGTCAGTCCATGGTGATCTTGCACTTGGACTAGTGCAATACACTCGCAATGGGGCTACCCTTGAAGAGTATTCAGAAACTACAACTGGAACAGAACGCAGCAGTGCAGACAGTTTTAGGGGGCCCTAGATTCATCCATGTAACATCACTGTTGCCTGAACTGCATTGGTTGCCGATTTGGTTCCAGGTCCAATTCAAGGTATTGGTTAACACTTTTAATGTTCAATATTTTAATGCTTTTAATATTCTAATTGTTTTCTATAAAGCTAGCTTTTCTAGTAGGCTGAGGGCAGTTAGAAGGTGATACAGTATTTCTGTGCTTGAGAAAGAAGTGACCCATATTCATTGTGCAGCAGCCTTGTTGGGTGACTCAACCATAGCTCCAAATATAGTAGTTAACTATATCTCAACACAAGGCTGCCAGTGACTCTGCTCTCCTTTTTCCAGGGCCGTGTGCTTCATCCTGAACAGCACAGAGTAGTGAGTGTGCGAGAATGTGCACGGTCCCAGGGATTCCCTGATACTTACAGGCTCTTTGGAAATGTACTGGACAAGCACAGGCAGGTAAGTGGCTGCAGATCCTTCCTAGAGGATATTTTTATATGTAAATGTTCACTTGGGCTTTTTAGAACCTAAACACACTCTTGTTTTGTTGCTTTTCTCTTAATAACATTTGAAGAGGGCCACTTTCCACCTGTAGCAATTTTGAGAATGATTTTCTATTATTGTTTGTAGTTGTTTGCAAGTTAGCGCTAGAAAATAACCTTGGGGAAAAATAATAAAGGATTTTCTTAGGGATAAACTCTGTTTCAATTGACTGAACATAGTATTTTCTTAGACACATCAGAAATGGGAAAAGATCATTAGCTGGATGATAACTTTATTAAGATCAACCAACAGTGCAGAATTCTTCATTAGGAAACACCTAAAAACAGAGAACAGAAAAATCAAAAGTGGTTTTCTGGAATGTATTGGGATAAATTGACAATGGTTTTATATGAAAGAAGCAACTATCAATGTGTTCCTCAAGGATGAATATATTTGCCAGGGGAGATGTATAAATTACAATGTGCCAACTCTTCACCCTTGCCTTGTTTGTGCAGGTGGGAAACGCAGTCCCTCCACCTCTGGCAAAAGCCATTGGGCTAGAAATCAAACTGTGTGTGTTGGCAAAAATGAAAGAGGATGCCACAGGTATGTTTTTGGA
Organism: Oxyrhabdium leporinum; assembly: GCA_032468155.1. NCBI lineage: Eukaryota > Metazoa > Chordata > Lepidosauria > Squamata > Cyclocoridae > Oxyrhabdium > Oxyrhabdium leporinum. The sequence goes on along the minus strand of JANHFL010010288.1, from coordinate 119,330 downwards.
ATGTCGTTGAGCTTATTGGAAAAGGGGCATTTGATTTCTGTATTTCAAGAGCTCAAGCAGTTTTGTACTTGCTGTGCACTAGGTAGCACAATCCAATCTGGTCTTCTGTAAATTAGAATTGTAGTTCTTTTGTGCACCCTATGGAGTCCTCCAGATAGAATGGCTAAGTGAACTTTGTCCAAAGTTTGTTTAATATCTTAGAGGGATTGGCATGGAAACCAGAAACATGTTGGCCTTCATCTGAAATGCCTTAACAGTTTGAAAGTACTGCAGATACAAAGATACGCTTGGAAAGTCTGTAGGCAAGAAGCCATTTTCTTTCCAACCCAGACAGAGTGAGAAGTTGATCAGTTGCTTTCAGAGGACTGTAGTCGCCGTACATGAGAGCTAAAATGTGGCTTTGTTTTCTGAATATCTAGCTGCTTTGTTTCTTTACAGATGCCATCAAACAGGATAAGATGGACACTTCAAATTAATTTGTAAATTGCCCATCTGCTGCACCTCAGCTCCAGCACCTGAACACCCAAACATGCACTGATAATTTTTAATGTTCTTCTGTTATTTTCCTGGTTTATTTTCTTATCTCTGGACACACTGAAAATTGTTGGAGGTTTTGGTTTGTTCAGGGTTTTTTTGTTTTTTTGTGTGTGTGCGTGTATGTGTTTTGTCTCTCTCCTTTCAAGCCTGTATTTGTGAACAGTGTTTGTCTACTTGGTTGACATTCAGAAACTCTTTCAATGTTCCCGCTGCCATTCTCAAATGATCAACTGTGCAGTGCCTATCCATGTGTGTGCGTGTGTGCGTGTGTGTGTGTGTATGAGTTGGGGGAGTGGAGAATGTTTTTATTATGCATTGTATTGAAAACTAATCAGCCACTTTATACAGGTGGAAATAATACTTTATGTAGTTTTTATATGTTGTAATATTTCTTCAAATAAATCTCCTATAAATTATTAGAGGACCATTGTTGATTTTTTTTTCTTCAAATGATTGTCCCCTGTTGAATTTGATTTGGCTAATATTACCTCTGGGATCTACCACTGTTATACCAATCTTCTGATTGATCAATACCTACTCATTTAATCAATACACAGTGACAACTCTGATCCTTGTACGCCCATTACCTTAACTATTAGAGCGGTTTTCTCATTAGAGCAGAGTTCTGTTGCTCTTAGAAAGACAATATTTTATAACCCGATTTGCATAGCATGCCAAACAACATTCAATCATGGGTTAGACTCTGGTTCGCACAGCATCTTAATCATACCAGTTTTGATTTGTTTATCAGAGTCATAGTTTGGCCTGATATCTGGACCTGAACACTTGTCTGGGTTACAGTGAAGTTGCTATTAGTTCTGCAGGAAATTAATAATGGACTGCTAAAAGATGAAGGCAGTTTGTTCTTCTGTTACTTCTATTTTTTAAATCACATGTAGATGTGGGCATACAGTAAATTGGATAGAAAAGGAGGCGTATATCATTAGTGCAAAAAGTTTAGACATTCCTTGTCAAACAATCCCAAAGTGAACACAAGCTGCCTCTTACATGGTTTTAGAAGTTAAATGCAGCTTTTTTTCAATGCATCTGAAAAAATTCTAAAACCAAACTCTAAAATTACAGAGTACAGGTTGGAAAGATGTCCCATGCCCGTCATGTTTACAGTTTTCTTATTTTGAGTCTGGTAAAGAACTGTACCTAATAATAAGCCTGCATTCTGAATTTCCCATTTCATTGAATGGCTTATGTTTTTAGGGGCTGATCTCACAGTCTGATCCAATATAAAAACAGAGCTAGGTGCAGGAGACCAGAATGTTTGGGCTGTCTGAACATCAGGGGGAATGATGTTCCCTAGGGCAATGGCTTGAACAGAGAAAGCACACCCCTTGGATCCCACTAGATGCCATGGTTTATGGAAGATACTCGAAGCAGGTAGATCTCATTGAGCAAACCATGCGATCATTAAGTGAGACATAAAGGGCTGCATCTTGCAAATTTCTCTGTCGACTTCCCCATTTATTTTGCTTGTCAGAAGCTTGCTAGGATGGTTACAAATGGAGATCATATAACCCTGGAAAATTCTAATTGCTATAAATGTGAGCTGATTGCCAAATGCCCAGATTGCAATCACATTACCCCAGGGATGCTATAACAGTTGTGTGATGACCAGTTGTAAGTCACTTTTTCAGTGCTGTTAGTTTCAAATGAATGGTTGTAAGTTGAGGATTACCTATAATGGGTTCAAACTCATGCCAGGCAACCGCTCTGGACCACATCTTAGTCTCAAAGGAAATTGCACACTGGAGTCTGAGGAAATCCAAGCACCTTTATCCCATAGAGACTTAGTGTTGCAGCTGTTGCACATCTGTCTCTGGATGTAATAAGAGCAGAAAATAATTATATCTTGTCACTCTTATTACCATGAGGTCGTTTTTAAGAAAGGATCTGATCCATTTTTATCAGATTTGCTCAGTTTACCTTCAGTGGCAATTAAGTGTCTCTTCTTCCACCTCATCTAGAGCTCCAAAGGATTCTCTGGGATCTATGGACAGAGAGAACCTACACAGACACCATATGATCAAGACCATAACCACCCCCTCTTTCCAAGCAGCAATGACAATTTCATATAAAGTATGCATCAGAGTTTTAATAACCTCAAGCTCTTTTTAAAACCTAACAGTCCATCAGATATATGGGATAGACCTATGTAACAGATACTTCTACCCTGCAGCAAGAAGTTATTGCAATCACAGTAAGGGATAGATAGTGATATCTCCCAATTCCAAATCTTCCACTGCTTTGAGGGGGTGGGGAAGTCAAATGTGTGTAATGGTCTGGTATAATGGTTAAGGCACCAATTAGAAACCAGAAGACATGAGTTCTCATCCGAACTTAGGCACATAGCCAGCTGGGTGACTTTGGGTCAGTTACTGTCTCAGCCCTAGGAAGAAGGTAATGTCAAATCATTTCTGAAAGGTCGCCAAGAAAACTGCAGAGACTTTTCTAAGCAGTCACCAGAAGTCAATACTGTCTCAAAGGCACCCCTTCCCCCGAAGTGTGACCACTACTCTAAATTGGCCCCATAAACTCTGGGTCAGGTTCACGTTTTGTGGAAGCCATGAACACCTGAGCCAAATCTATGCCCAGAGAAGGCAGATTAAAGGTTCTTCCCTATTACTAGTTTTGGAAACTCCAGTGTCCTGAGGAGCTGAGTTAAGGAATGCTGCTATGAAGCAGGAAGGCTGATACAATAGCAATAGTCCCATACATTCCCAGAGTCTAATCTCACCAGTAGATTCTGATAACTAGCTAGCTATGGAGCAGCATTTCTGAAAGCCAGCATCCTTTTGGTTGCATCCTCAAAATCCCAAGACACGTTTCTGAAAAAAGAATCACCGCTCTGTGTTCAACAGGTATTGGCAATGCACTTTCATGGCATTGGAGTTCAGCATAGGGGGCTGGAGAGTGGAATTGGGATTACGGAAATATAGTTTTATGCATCCTGTTGAGTCAGCTTAATCTTTGCATACTCATTAAACTACAACTGGCTAGGTCTGCACAACATAGAAAACCCTAACCCATGGTTAATGTACCAAATTCACCAACCTGGCTAAATCAAAATAATTAAATTGCATTATGATTAAGTTCGGTGCAAATCTAGTCACATATATCTCCTTCCTCAGGAACCAAAAATGAGCATTGGGTCAACGTTAACTCATATAGAGGATTTTGTAGTTCAGTAGTAATGTCAGAATTTTCTAAAATGGTCCCAGTGGATTTAGTATGTTCTGTCAATCACATGGGGCAAAATAGTACGTGCTGATTTGAAATAAATATGCAAAAGTATGGATGCAGGGAACTAATATTTTGAGTGATTCTCAGAGAACTGAGATGGTACATCTTCAGATAGCAAATGGCAACTGCTATTGGGGGGGGGGGGAGAAACCTCGTTGAATAGCTTTTTTTCTTTTTGTAAAGTAGAATGGCATCCAAATATGAAGCCTACAACTTTCTCTCCTGTCACGTGTCAGAACTATCACGCAGGCGAAGAGCACCGCTTGTGTCAAGGGTCAGAACTACATCTCCCAGGATGCCTCATGTCTCTTGCGGCGCTCTATTGTGCGTCACGCTTGTACATTGCAGCACTCACTTCCTGTCCCGGAGCCAGGCCCGAGTTGTTCCGATCGTTTCCATCGGCGACGATGCCAACCGGCGACTACGAGTAAGAAAAGCAAGAGGGGGAGGGGAGGGGAGGTTGGTA
>JANHFL010010288.1:102426-114972 GCA_032468155.1 Oxyrhabdium leporinum | reverse complement strand
CTCCCACCAGAGATCATCCAAAAGTGCGACCAATGCCATTTCTGTCCCAAATCCAGGCCTGAATCCTGACTGGTAGGGGTTGAGATAATCCGTTTCATCCATTTTATATTATTGTTACTAGATTTTTATCCCACCTTTTTGTATGTAGGTCAATGTGGTGAATATACCTAACACTCCTGTATCCTATTTTTCCTCAGAACAAAAACCCTGTGAATTGGGTTGGGTTGAGAGAGAGTGAGTGGCCCAAGGTCACCAAACTGGTTTTCTCATGGCTAAGGCGGGACTAGAATTCATATTCCCGAGTTCTAGGCTAATGCTTGAACCATTACAGCAAACTGGCTCTCTGGGATGGAATTATAGTTTGAGGACAAATGAAATAGGCTTGGGAGACACAACACATGTCTCTGGAATTAGGAAAATTTGGTAGATGGCGGCGGAGGAAACTTAGATGCTTTATGAGCAAAACTTTAGTGTCTTGGCCTGAACATGTAACTAGACAAACTCACCAGATGGTAAAACTAATCCAGGATTTTAGCCCTACATTTTATAACTTGCTTTCAGCTGTTTGGCTTCTCCACCAAAAAATATAACAAAAGAAAAAGCAGCTGTTCACCAAAATAGATACTTTGATTAAACCTCTAGAAAATATTTAAACCTGGAATTACTATTTTTCTACAGACTAAAGTATGATTGGAAATAAAACTATTTCTTGTTATCCGAAAAAGGAAGCGTGCATTTGATGGAAATGAGTTAGAATGGAATCCAGAGCATATTGTAATATTGTGTAAATAGCAAAGTACTACATATGAGAGATCAGTTCTAGAATTATAAAATTGAGGGAAGACACATATATTTATGGGATCTGAGAATAGGTACCTAACTTGATATTTTTCTCTCTTTTAGCTCCAAGCCCAGTTGGGCAGATCAAGTGGAAGAAGAAGGAGATGATGGTGAGAGATTTAATGTGCATTTAATTGACTCTCTGCTTAGCCAAGAGTAACTCTTTGTTTCCATGGTGGATTTTATCTCACAATATCTCCATCTGTCCCTTTTGAAATCTTATGTCCATATCTCAGGAAGAAGCAATGTCAAGAAAACTTCCCTAGTATTAATTTCCTTTGAAAGCTACCTGATTTTGTTTATCAAGTTGCATAAATCCCAATGTTTGTCAGTCCTTTATAACTTCAGTTTCCTTGCATATTTCCATTACTATTGTGTGGGGGTTTTTTTGTTTTGTTTTGTACATTTGCATTTGCATTCTGTAGACAGTTTATATACAGTTCTCCTTATTTTATTCCCTAACAACATTGTAAGGCTGATATTGATACTTTCTTTCTGGATAAGTTAAATTGACAAACAGTATGTTCCCTTGGATAATAGTGAAGTTGAACAGTAGCTCAAATACACATTTAGTCCTGAAATACGCATGATTAAATGGCTACATTTTGGGCTATTAAAATATTGCAGAACTATATACTGCTATTTACTTAGACTATTATGCTATTTATTTTGAATGAATCAATTTTGCTTCCAAATTGATAAATCTTTGACCATCTAATTTGGCTGTAACAGAGAATTTTGTGTGCATATAATAGCTGGCCTCCCTATATTTTCCATCACAGATAAATGCATTACCAGTGACCTGCTCAAAGATATTCCCCTGACAGATGTGTTGAGCGAAAATGGAGGTGTGACTGTGGTCGTAGAGCCAGAACTTGTAAAAGGAGGTAGGAGCTACATTTGTATCCATCTGAATGTTGGGAGGAAGCAAAGCATGAAATGTCTCCAGTTCCCCCAATGCGAATCTTTGTAACTTCCCACACTGCTTTTACAGAGCCCCTCCCACCTCCCAAAGAAGTTGTGAATGGAAACATTAAGACGGTGACTGAGTACAGAGAAGAAGAAGATGGCCGTAAGGTGAAGGTGAGTGGAGAGCATGATTGAGGAGCGTCTCCTTTATCTTCCTCACTCCAGATCTCACAGTCGTCTCTTGATTCGTTGTTTGTTATTTAGTAGGGCCTCTGACAGTGACCCCCATTTTCATTGCTAGTTGCCTTTTTTTAGTGAAGAGGAGAAATTCTGCCCCATATGCTATGTTTTTTATTGTCTGGTGCAAACGAATTATCCTTGCTTGCTGCTTATTCTCTCCTGGCTTGAAGATGCCAAGGCTGTTCCACATTTTTCCTCTTTCCTTTCCTCGTGGTCCTGTTGTGCAGACTCAGAGAAGTAGGCTTTGGAGTACAGGCTACTAATACCTGAAGCTTAGCAATCATATGGTGAAACATAAGAAACTCATATGCAGAATTATCGATGATCCCACAGATTGTTTTTTTTCCCTGCTAATTCCCACCTGGGCACTTTGTGATCAGTTGCTGTCCTTTCACAGATCATCCGAACCTTTAAAATTGAGACTCGAAAGGCCTCCAAGGCTGTGGCAAGGCGAAAGGTGAGTCTCCTGACAGGCGAATGTGGCTTTTCCTTCCTGGATTCTTCAGGATGGAGTGCTGCAATACAAATTAAGTGAACCACACCCAATTTTATGACCATTTTTTTGCCGTATTTAAGTGAGTCACTGGAATTAAGTGAAGATTGTTAAAAGAACCTGGTGTCTCCAATTGACTTTGTTTATTGGAAAACAGCTGGGAAGGTTGCAAATGGGGATCCCAGGATGCTGCAGCCATCATAAGTACGTGATGATTGCCAAGTGCCCAAAGGTAAGGCACATGATCATGGGCATGCTGCAGTGGTTGTTAAGTGTGCGAAACGGTGGTAAGTCACTTTTTTCAATGCCATTGTAACTTTGAACAGTCACTAAACAAATGATTGTAAGTTGGGGACTACCTGTATTTTATTTTATTAAATTTATATAGCTCCCCATCTCACATACATCACTCTAGGCGAAATACAATAAATCAAACAGTATAAAACAATATAATAAAACAAATCTACATTATGAAGTTCTTTGGCTATCCTTTTGTTATAGGATGTATTTGGGATGTTTTCATATTAGTTTCATTTGTTTATTTTCTTTATAAATAGTTTGATTTCAATGCTCCCACTCAGTTACAGACCATTTGCTCTGAAAATTGAATCTGCTTGCCGGGGAATCAAGAAAGCAGTCTGTGGACACTTCAAGTCCTTTCATGGTGCAACCGTGTTTCCCCGAAAATAAGACCCAGTCTTATATTTTTTTTGGGGGGTTTTTTTCCAAAATAAGCACTAGGGCTTATTTTCGGGGGATGTATTTTTTCCCATGTACAGGAGGCGAGTGTGGGGCAGAAGGCCACACGGGGCATCGGGATCGCCTCCCCCCCTTGCCTCTGACCAGCTACTGCGCCTGCTGGTGCTGCTAGCCTCACGGGCTCTTTGCCCTCCTGGCTACGCTACTCTCAGCCTCCCTGCTGGGCTGCTCCTGCCTGGTGTGGAATGAGGCGGCCCAGATCTACGACCTCCAGAGCGCCCCTACCGCTGTCGGTTTTCCAGGGCCCCTGCACTGCAGGGCACTGCAACTCTTGTGCTGGCTGTTGAGGCATGCATGGGGCTGCCAATGACTGCCTTCGGTCTCTATCTCACATGCAGCAGCTTTGCTGCTGCCGCCTTGCCTTCTGCCTGGCCTGGCCAGTGGGTCAGTGCTGCCGCCATGAGATGAAGTGAAGCAGGTGGGGGAGTAGAGCTGCCTCCCTCCACCTTCCTGGAAGCCGCACAGGGCAGTGGAGTGGTGCGCCGCCCAGCCTCCAGGATTCATGCTCCAATGGAAAGTACCATAGTGGAGACTGTTGGCTAGCAACTTGGACTTGGCAGCGGGCTGGGCAGGAGGCATGCTGGCAGCAGAGCAGTCACAGGTGAGGTAGAGCCCGAAGGCAGCCATGTGCAGCCCCACGCCTGCCTCACAGAGCCGAGACAAGAGCTGCAGTGCCCACCAGGGCCAAGGCCCAAAGAGCGCCAGGCTCAGCCTGTAGCCCAACACCTGCATTACTGAGTAGGCATGCAGCCAGCGCTTAACAGCCTGAAGGCAACGGGCAAGGTGGCGCGGGTGGCCTGGCTCCACAGGCTACCAATGGCAAAGGGGCCCTGGCAGACCAGCGATGGGAGGAGGCAGTCTGGAGGTCGTAGATCTGGGCCAACTTGCCCCATGCCAGGCAGGAGCAACCCAGTAGGATAGCTGCGCAGCTGGGAAGGCGAAGAGCCCCCGCGAGGCCATCAGGTGCAGCAGGCCCAGCAGCCGGACAGAGGCATGGGGGAAAAGGCAATCCCAATGCGCCACATGGTCTGCCGTGTTCCTGCTGTGGGCAAATAGGTAGGTTGTCCATGATTGACACCTGATTTAATGGAGGCAGGCGATTCCGTTGTATGACGGCACCAGTAGCAGACAAAGGCATGGGCGGGGAGGTGATCCCAACACACCGCATGGCCGCCTACCTCGTCATAGCAGCAGCCTGAGCAAGACCCAAGCTCCAGGCCTGGTGGAGGGCAAGCCGTATTTGGTTGATTTACACATCTGTCATGCCCTCCCACTCCGTCCCACCATCTCTCTGCTTGCCTGCAGCTGCTGCCGGATACCATCGGCCCCCACTGCTCACTGCCTCCTTTGCTGGCCACACCCACCCACCCAGTGCCTGTGCTGATGGTGATGTTCACTAGGGCTTATTTTTTTTATAGGGATTGTATTAGCCGTTTGCTTAAAGAGCAGGATAGGCCTTATTTTCAGGATAGGCCTTATTTTGGGGAAAACACGGTTTCTCCCAAGTTTTCAGGATCACCAATGAGGGAGAAAACATTATTCAACCTTTTTGTTCTTCTCCTTAGAACTGGAAGAAATTTGGCAACTCTGAATTTGATGCCCCTGGCCCAAATGTGGCTACTACTACTGTGAGCGATGATGTCTTTATGACTTTCATAACCAGCAAGGAGGTGAGTGGTGGCATGCAGAGCAGCAATCATTTTGTAATTATTTTTTCCTAGAATTCTGGCAGTTGCTGTTGTAGTATCTCTCGAGAATGCCTGATTGCATTCAAAATTAGTGAATGGACGGTTAGGGAAAGAGATGTATTCCTTTTGTATTGTTCCGCAGAGGTTGTACTAGCTATGCTTTTTCACCCTTTGTGAAAAAGATAAGGAGACATTTGCATGGATTCAGGAGAGGGAAAGAGAGTCGGATAAGCTTTTACTAATTTATCTATGCCAGCTATCATTTCCCTTTTCCAGGACTTGAATTGCCAGGAGGAGGAAGACCCTATGAACAAGCTAAAAGGGCAGAAGATTGTATCATGCCGTATCTGCAAGGGCGATCACTGGACTACTCGCTGCCCTTATAAGGACACACTGGGGCCCATGCAGAAGGAACTAGCTGAGCAGCTGGGTCTTTCCACAGGCGAAAAGGAGAAACTCCCTGGAGGTGAGAGCTGGAAAGGTCAGGGACAGTGGAGGGCAGCTGTGCTCAATGTTATGCTTAAGCCACTTTTTCTTTCCAGAACCAGAACCTGTTCAGGCTCAGCAGAACAAAACTGGGAAGTACGTCCCACCCAGCCTGAGAGATGGAGCAAGTCGCAGAGGGGAATCCATGCAGCCTAATCGCAGAGGTGAGTTTCTGCAAAGGGAAGTTGGTTCTACATCTGCTATGTCTTAGCAGCAGCATGTTTTGGCATCTGCACCAGCATCCAGCCCTTCAACTTCTGCCAGCAGTCATCCCTTTGCCTTTTCACTCCCACCCATAGCTGATGACAATGCCACCATCCGTGTCACCAACCTGTCCGAGGACACCCGGGAGACTGACCTTCAAGAACTATTTCGTCCTTTTGGATCCATTTCCCGCATTTACCTGGCCAAGGACAAAGCTACTGGTCAATCCAAGGTAAGGGGTGGATAAGTGGGATGGGAGAAATAAAACATACTTTCCACAGGCGAAAGAGAGAAACTCCCTGGAGATGAGAGTTGGAAAGGTCAGCAGTGTTCTCTCCCTTGCTTGCTTCTTATCGTTCTTCCTGTTACTTTCCTTCAGGGCTTTGCCTTCATCAGCTTCCACCGCCGCGAGGATGCTGCCAGGGCTATTGCAGGCGTGTCTGGCTTTGGCTATGATCACCTGATCCTAAATGTGGAATGGGCCAAGTAAGTAAATGTCTGATGCCTTGAGCACATTTGCCTTTAGTTTTCACTTTTAAAATGTGTCTACAGAAACGAGCTAGTTTTTCAAAGTTTTTATTATGTTGTGCTTGGCCCAGCAGTCCATTACCCTTTAAAATTTAGGACAGCAGCACCCAATTCTTTTATTGGGAAATTTCTCTTGTCTAGCTTTTACAGAGAGTCATAGAAGCTGCTGCAAAGCAGTGTCTGTGTCACTCCTCATATACCAAGATGGCATCTACAGGACTCTGGAATTAAATAAAAATAAATGTTTTAAAATATAGCAAAGATGGAAAGATCAAAATCTCATTAGATTTTAAGTAAGGCTGTCCACGTTCTCTGAATTTTCAGTCCTTTTCTTTAAAGGACAGTGACATCCATATCATCTCTCACTTGTGGATCACAAATTGATCTTAAAATGGGGATTACAACTCCAAAGTTTTCTTGAGTGGCCTCTAATTGCATGGAATTTTTTCTGCAAAATTAATTTGATGCTGCTGTGATCAGCCTCCCCTTTTCTCAGGGCATGTTTCTGCCCTTGCCAAAGATAGAAAGTAATTTTAATTTAATATGTTGAAAATTACTTATTTCAGCGAGTCTTATATTTTCAGGATTTTTTTCATCAGAGACCAAAAGCTAAAATGCTTTTCTTTCCCCACAGACCTTCCACCAACTGAAGTCTTCTGCCCTGACTTTGTTCCTGGCTTTGGAAATGACCAAGTTCTGTTGTTAATTGGAGATACTAGTCTCTAATAAAAATTCATTGCAGCCTCGTATGTTGTTGTGTCAGTTTTATCATGATGAAGAAAGTCCTGTTAAGTCAGAATACCATTCTTGAATCCCCAGCTTTATTAATCGCTGAAAATCCCTTTTTGCTCCTTCTCTGTAAAATAGGGTCTCTGGTTTACTTTATTTGCTGCATATGTTAATAAATACTGCCTTCGATGACCAGCTCCTACACTGCTTAACAATGTAGGATTTCAGCTGTATTAGTTTGTTGCAGCCAACCAACCTCCGCAAAATTAGAGTTACATGGGAGCTTAGCAAACAACTTCTCAAAGATTGCAGTGCCATGTCCTCCTAAAATAATCAATGAACATGTCACCCCACCTTCCAGGGGACAGACTAATGATTTCATTGGAGTAGGGATTGAGCAATGAATAAATTATTAATAATTGCAATTTACACCTTCCCATGATGGAGAAGGTACAGATTTTACAGAACGTGGAAAGGAAAAGTGATATAGAGTACCGCCACGACTGAAATGAGTGTCTCCACTTTGGACGTGTTCAGCATCAGAATGTTGCTATTGAGTTGGGTTGCATAAATAATGACCCCATAGGACACACTGATCATATTGCATGGCAATCCAAAACCAAAAACCAATTGGACTGAGCTGTAAGGCCAATAGATGGTGCTGTTGCTCATCAGATTGCTTGCTATGGGATGGGTTGTTGTTGTTTTTTGTTCTATTTGCGCCTTTAAGTCAGTGTTGATTCCTGATGACTTCCTGGACAAGTCCCTGCAGTATTTTTGGCAAGATTTCAGAACCGGTTTGTCATTGCTTCCTAGGGCTGAGAGTGTGACTGAACTAAGGCTTTGAACTTAAAAAGGGTCTATTGGTTTCTAATTGGTACCTTAACCATGATATAAAACTGGCTCTTATTCTTTTAAGACAAAGTTTAGTGTGAAGAAACAGGACCAGAGTTGAGATGGTCATATATCAGAATAACAGTTGGAAGGGACCTTGGAGGTCTCCTAGTCCAACTCAAGCAGGAAACCCTATATCCAATCTCTTCTTTAAAAAAACCCTAGTGTTGGAGCACTCAGAACTTCTGGAGGCAAGTTGTTCCACTTATCAGCCACAGTACAGTATTCCACTCAGACGTTGGGCATATGGTGAGTGAAGAAACCAACAACAACAAAAAGTTCAGGCTGATGCGTGCAGTGAAAAAAATGACTTGTACAACTTGCAGAAGAAGAAATGGACAAAAGCCTAGAGAACGGAGCCATATGTCCAATCTTTTTTTCCCAAGTTTTTTATTTTTTACAAACATCAATACATGAACAGTGTGGCACTTGAGTGTCATACATTTTGATACAAATAAAATAGCATTTATCATATTTGTTTCCTTTAACAATCTTATATAATTCTAGTAATAAGACACATTTTTATTAAATTATAATCTTTCATTAGTTATTCAATATTTCAATGTGTTATTTTTATGCCAATCACCCTATTCTAAGTAGTGCACCTTCTAATACAAATAGAATATTATTAATTGTATTTATTACATTTAGCAAGCTTATATAATTCTAATACAAACATGTTAAATTAAAATTCCATTATTTGCTTATTCAATTTATAATTCTTCACTATTTAATTATTCAGTATTTCAATGTATTATTTTTATGTCAGTCACCATATTCTGCATGTCACACATTTTAATACAAATAAACTATTTTTGGTCATATTTGTTACATTTAACAAACATACACGTCTTCATATTGAATTTTAATCTTTCATTATTAATTTAATAGTTCAATATATTTTTGTGCCAGTCACCATATTATTTAAGTTTACTTAATTATACTGTCATTCAAATTCTAATTTCCCCTCTTATTACTTCTCCTTATTATATAAAAATGTGTATTTTATTAATCCCCCTCTCTCTAGTTTCCATCCCTATTCTAGCTTTGATTATGCCACTACTGTATTTAAACATACTCCCTTTCTAACCATCATCTCTTATCCACTTTAAAGCTTTGATTGTTCGTTTCTTAGCTTGTCTTCCATATTCCTCTCTTGGATCTTTATTTCTGTCGGCTTCCACATCTTGACTACTCATTTTAAACATTTCTCCCTTCTCTGCCCTTCTCCATTGTCTAGCTTTCAAAATATCTACTCTTACCTCATCTATCGCCCCAAGAAAATCTTCCTGGTTCTCTTGTTCCTTTTTTAATTTTCTGAGTACTCTCCCCTTGGCTTATGTCATCAATCCTTATTATTTTTGCTATTATCTCCTTATTATCTTGCTTCATTTGTTTTGTCTGTTCCGTTTTTTCATCTACTCTTTCAATTAGCTACTCCTCTTCCTGGGCGTCTTGATCACTCATTGTCCTTTGTGTTATATTTCCCAGCATTCCGTCTATGCTCTCCACTCAGTTCATAACATCCTTAAAATGTCTTGTCAGTGTCTCCTTTGTACTTTGAATTACCGATGCCATCTCTTCCCAAATTCCACTCCTTTCTTCTTGATGGAGCATTTCGTTAAAGTTTATTGTATCCCTCTTTTGTTCAATAATCCAAAGACCATATATTCAAACCTGTAATCACTTCTCAAAGAATTTAATATTCTTAATTCTTGATATCCCAAAATTGATCAACCTGTTCCTCTGAATAGTCCCATAAGTTTTCCAGAACCTCTTTAGATCCCTCTATAAATTCAGTCTTGTGATCTACAGGGGTCATTTTAATGATAATGTCTTTCTTGTTATCAGGTTTAAATTCCCAGTAATCAAACATTTCCAAGATTTTGGGAGTATGTTGTTATTCCTTTTCTCAGCAGGTGGCACTCTTAGATTAGATTTAAATATTAACCAGTTTTTCCATTTTCCCACAATGTAAAAATAGCATTGATTTTTAAGTAGATAATTCCAGCATTTCAAAATGCCTATCCAAAGCAGTGCCTGTCCAATTTGAAAATCCAATTTTCTGTGTTTTAACAATATTTCTGCCTTTTTCCCTTTATTTCTTTTTCCTTCAGTTTTAAATTTTTCTCAAGGTGCTAGGTCTCTGCTACTTTTAAAAATAGTTGTGAGCCTCTCTTTTCCTGGATATTCTTTTGGGGTTAAAATTTGAATAAAAATAATTCTTCTCACCCAGTTCACACACTGTTCACCAAAATCCGCTCCTACATTGTGCTTAGTTAGTTGTCAGCTCTCCCATCTTCGTGGCAACCATCTTAGACTGCCTCTTCTCCTCGCCGTGGCATAGAGGGAAAAAAGCCCTGGGATTCAGCAGGAGAGTTGCGATCTCTCCTGTGACCTCTCAGAGTGCCCCTCCTTAGCTTCACCGCCTCTACAAGGCAGCTTTGGCTCCTTTTGGAGCCCACAAATGGGGAGAAGCCATCACAGGAATGGAGAGCCCCGTTCCCTGTGACTGGTAACACTGCAAAGCCCCACCCCCTCCCATATGTCCAATCTTTTGATGAGAAGTAATAGATGGTCAAGGGGAGCCAGAGGAAGTCACTGATCGCAAGATTGAAGGAGTAAGCAGTGCATACATTCCACTTGTCTTCAAAAGCTCCAATGCAGTAGATTGTGATGCCATTCCCAGCAATAGCCAGAAAGGATTTGTATTAACAGGATGACCCAGATTTGTTCCTGAAAGGAGTACAAATCATTCTGACAGAAATCAGTTCTATTTCCCCACTTCGCTAATCTGATTGTGTTCACATATCCTGATAATCCCATGGGTTTCTAAGCAAATACTACTCAGATAGACCTTGTTTAGCAACACAATTGGGACTGGTAAATGGTCAAGCAAAATGGTCACTAAGTAAAAATGCTTATGATCTTCAGCTTTCTTTTGCATTGCAGACCTGTTGAAGGTCATAAATGCAAGAATTGGGCGCAAAGTTCCTGTTTCATCACCATTGTAACTGAAGTGTTGCCAAATGAGGCAGTCGCTAAATGAGTGGCTTAGTGTATATGGTTAAAATCTTTGCTAGGCAGTCAAGGCACAGCAATAACTTCTGACCTATAATGATTAACAGCCACTTTTAATTGCCCTCTGGCAGTTAGAATATTGTATTTGCAATCCTTAACCCTGTTTCATTCCCATGTAAACCATGAGGGAACTGCAAAAACTGCAGTACATATTAGAAAATATAGAAAACCTTGGACTGTAGTGGATCAAATGGGCAAAGGCTTGGTCCCCCAAGGTTGTTACTCAGATAATGGGATATCTTTTTCAGTAAAGCTTTGGTGTCGTGTTGCTTGTGAGCAGCTCAGGGGACATCAGCTCAGGAATACAGGACGACTACAGAGCACAGGATTCAGATAATTCTAACTCTGACTTCATAATGGATTTTTATATAAGGGGGGAAATACTTTTAACTGACGTGAGGATTTGCAAAGCTAACACAGAAGTTTTGATTCCTGTGGTACTAAAAATATTGTTTTTATGAAACGTATGGGGTATAAAATGTATAAAACATAACAACTTCGAGTGGCTTAGAACAATTAAAACAATACAGAAACTAAATAATAAAACAAATGATGCACATTGTATAATCTTATAAGAAGCTTCCCACCCACCCTAATGCAAACCTCAGGAGAGGTGGCATATTTAAAACAACTTTAAGTGAGCTCCAAATATAAGCCATCTGGAGAGAGGTGGTTCCAGCAGGCAGGCATAGTGTCCAAGCAAGTCTGTTTTCTGGGTAAGGAAAGCCCTCTCTCAAGGGTGCAGTGACAGGAACATGTTTCACATGTTACAGCCAAGCTGCATTGACATCCAGTTGCCTTCTGAGACCAATTCAGTGATTTGGTATTACATGTACAGTATATCCATGTAGAGCTAAGCCTGCTACTGCTTAGAACAGGTTCCTCCATATGTTGCTACCCAGGAGCTACATACTTGCAGTACTTTTTGTGTAAACTGGCCCAGCAAGAAATTCACTTAGGACTGACCTGGAGATATTTCACTTTGTCAGTCTAGTCACCAAAGTATCAAAAGGCAAAACAAGGAACAATGGATGGAAACTAAACAAGGAGAGAAGCAACATAAAACTAAGGAGAAATTTCCTAACAGTGAAAATAATTAACCCAATGGAAAGGCTTGCCTTCAGAAGTTGTGAGTGTTCCAACATTGGAGGTTTGTAAGACGAGATTGGACAACCATTTGTCTAAAATGGTACAGGGTCTCCTGCTTGAGCAGGGGGTTGGACTAGGGGACCTCCAATTCTGTTACTCGGTATAATGTTCTGTAACAATCTCATTCTTTTAGTGTTATCCTTTGTTCTCCACACTGCCTTTTCAGACATCTGTTCTACAATCTTGCAAGATGGTTATCAGTGAAAAATACACATTTCCAAGTTACAATCATATTTCTTTCATGTGGTTCTGGTAAAGCTGAAAGAGAGAACTAAGTAAAGTATATTTTAATCCCAATCTATCTAACTCACAATCTCTCCATTATCACCTTCTGGCATCCAACCTTTTGAAAATATTCTGAGACATTTTTCTCCTTAAAAAAAAGGTGCTCAAAATGCATGTCTTAACAAACAATATACACCTAAAGGACAAAAGTAAAAAACTGTCAGATTCATCCAACCTTTAGGTTTTCCTTCCTTCCTTCCTTCCTTCCTTCCTTCCTTCCTTCCTTCCTTCCTTCCTTCCTTCCTTCCTTCCTTTCTTTCT